>BLXL01000467.1:0-17852 GCA_023170135.1 Acarapis woodi
TACTGCAATTCTAAAATTATAAAATGAAATGAAAAAATTTCTTCGACGTTTTAGCAAATAGAAAAAGAATTTTTTTCGGATAACACATGCACCTGAAGTATATTTTCACTTAATTTACAAAAATTTAATCACAATGGTGATTTATGAATTTAATGGTGAACTTTCATGGTAACTCAGATGATTATCCATTGATGATTAAACTTTTATTTTATATGAATTTCACGAAAAATCAATATTTTTAAAAATCATTTAATTATTTCGGTAAGACATAAATTTTCACCTTATTTTTTTCTTACCCAAAATATTAATAATTTACACATATCAGAAATTTGACAAAAAATGATTAAGGGATCGTTTACTAAATCCAAATTTGTGCTCATATACATAAGTAAATAAAAAGCTATTTTCACAAAATAAAATTTTATGTATCAACAATATGATTAAACAAACCTTTGAATCCACATTAAATTTCTAAAAGTTTGACGTAATTAGAATTAATTATTTTATTTTTTTTTTAATATTTTTAATAAATAAAATTTTTTGTAAGACTAATTAACATTCTTCAAATCTCTGCAATTATCAAAACCTGATAAATTTGAATGATGTTTTTTTTCGGATTTTGATTATTGTTTTAAGAATTTAAACTGTATAAATTAATAAAAAAGTTTGTTTTTTTTTTTTACAAATTAAACTTAAAAATATAGTGTTTTTATTTTTTGTTGAAATTCTTAATTTTGACCATTGTTTTTCATTGAATATATGTTATTTAATTTTAACAGATGTATTCAAAAGTTTGTTTTTGCTATTTTTTGTCCAGATTTGACATTAAATAATTTATTGTAATTTATTTTTTTTTTGTTTGTTTGTTTGTTTGCTTATCTTGATTATTCGAAAAAATTTATTTAAATTCCAAAAATAATAAATTGAATTTAAAAATCTGGAATTAAAAATCTTTGATTTTATATAATCTCAATAAAGGATACTAAATCAACTTATTATCACATCAAAATCACTTGAGATTTCAATTTTCAGTTATGCAATTTTTAGCCACTACATCTTTGCATTTTTTATGAATTTTAATGCTGCAAGTTTTACATTTGAACCCTTGTTTACATAATCCATAAAGCAGAGATCCACAATGGTCACAGAAAGTTGGCGTCTACAAGGAGAGAAAAATTTAAATTTTTTATAATGTTTGAAAAAATTTTTATCTACCTTAAAAGAATTGATATTAAAACCGTGCGATAATTTAATTGATGAATTATCTTCATCAAATTTTTCTTTGACAACAAGACATTTTGTATTTGTCAATGAGTGACAGCGCTTATGTGTTGTCATTCTGCATTCTTTACATTGATATCTGAAATAAATGATTATTAATCAAATTTATAATACTTGATTATAAAATAAATGAAGTAATGATGTTAATTGATTATTGAAAAGTCAGCAAATAATTACCCTTGTTTGCCCAAACCCCATATAAATTTGTGACAATGCGAGCAAAAAGTTGGCTGCCTCAATAAAGTGGCTCTAAATTGATGACCATTTACCTGATGAATTTTCATTTTGACACTATATAAATTGATATCCGCTTCCGAGACCTGGATTTTGAAATCTTAAAAATGTTTCTCAAATAGATTCGAATTTATCGATATTTTTTACTGAATCTACTTATCGCATTTGTCAATCCAGGATTTAAATGATCGTCTTTGGTATTTAAATTAACTGAAAAGCAAGAAATTATTTGTGATCGATGACAGGATTAAAATATCCTTCTACCAATTATCTTCAATTAAAAATTTCTATATGATAAAAATTAAATTTTTGCATATATTACGCAGATTTTTTATTATTAATAAGCGAAATTTTATTTAATTTATTGATCAAGAGAAAACTAACCAGATGCTTAAAAAAAATTACAAAAATTTTTGAGATTCAATAAAAAACACAAATTTTTATTTGTCGTATAATTAAGTATTTGTTTTTCTCAATAAATTAGCGAGTTATTTTGTTTAAGAAATAAATTTACAGAAAAAAAAACTTACAGCGAAATACAAGAGAAAAATGTCCTTTGGTGGTAACTAAACATTTCTGTTCTTTCTTTGTTTTCATACAAATGTAAACAAATATAACAACAAAAAAACAGAAAAAAAATGAGCGCAGATGAGACGTGTGATCTGAGTTTTCAAAGTTTACAATTTAATAACAAAAAAGTTAAAAAGTAGGCAGTTCTTTTTTAACTTGATTTCTATTAATAGCTAATTTCTTACTAAACCAAAAAAAAAAAAAAGAATTATTAAGAAGATATAAAATTTTGCTGTTTCGAGGGTATTCGAAAAATTGCCATCTTAGATACGCAGAAAATTTACAGTGTAGTTTTTTTTATTACAATTGACAAGAAATTTATTGAAATGCATTTTAAATTTAATATTTTATTTAATTGAGTGTTTGTCTTTAATAAACGAGAATTTCGTAACAAAGTCGACCGAGATTTTAAATGAGAAATTTCAAGATGTAAATTTATGTATTAAAAAATTATTTATTTAAGTAGCTGTTATCGACAATGTTTAACTTATCACACTTGTTAAAAATAGAATAAAAGAGTTAAAAAAGAACACACTTCGAATCTAATTCGATAGAAAGAAAATAATGATGATTAGAAAAAGAGATACAAAAAATGATATTGAATAAACAAAAAAAATATTTAATATATCACACTTGATTTTCGATCAAAAATTATTTTCTTGTTTCCACGACTAGTCAAAGTATTCTTTACTCTAGACACTGACTTTTACTAAAGGCCATTAGTCATTATCATCCGCACACAAAATTCTTCCGTTTAAAATATGAGATTTTTTAACTCTTGTTTTTTATAAGAGAAAAGAGATTTTAGATGGCAATCAAAACGTTTGTCAAACATAATGAACTCATCAATATTTACAAAATTCAATATATGCCCTAATTTTCATGAAAATTTTTTCAATTGAAGATGAGTCTTTCTAAAATGAGGACTCATAAAATAATTAATTAAACTAATTAATCACCTATAAAATAAGGAATTGGCTGAAGTATTTGTTTGGAGGCGCCTTTTTTTTTTTTTGAGAAAATTCTTTTTTTTTTTTGATTTTCTCAAATTAGAAATTAACACTACTATTTTGTAAAATTCGTTTAGGTCAAGTAAAAAAAAAGGAAGTGTTACATAAAAACAAAATTTGATATAGATTGAGTATAAAATCGTACAAAAAGTGGATTATTCAAAACTTTTCTAGTTGAGAGAAAAAATTATAATTATCAATTAATAAAATGCAAGTGGCCTAGTGCAAAATGAGATACACCGAAAAAGTTAAGTAGAGTGAAAATTTTTGCATCTTTCTCATGAAATCACATTGTATTTACATTTTTTGGCGAAAAGAACACGAGCAAACATGATTAGAATCGATTTAGTACGTAAAGTATATATTATATAAAATGTTAAAAAAAAGAATCTTTTTACTTAGTTTTAGACGACTAGTGTTTAAAATGTCTTTCTAATTGATGATTTCATAATTGATAAGCATTTAAAATACCATTCAAGGGTGGTAATGCGTTACTTGAGTTGTTGTTTGTCGTCGATTTAGATGTGTTATTTTTAAAGTTATTATTTCCATTATTTCCAAACAAATAGTATCGTTTGTCAGAGAGTAAAATTACATTATTTAGTGCATTGGATTTGCTATTTGAATTATCTAGGGCTAAGTTGTTAGTTGAACCGAAAACATTATTTGAACTGCTTGTCAACAGATTTTGATTTAATGTTCCTGTTGATCCACTCAAATTCAATTCCAATAAACCATTATTTTCTAGATTAGAATTTGAATTTCCACCGTTGGCTAGTGTATTACCTATACTTGATATATTTGAACTACTTAAATTATGAACGCTTGTTAATCTATTACCTACTCCACCATTGCTATTCTCGCCTGCACCAGATGTGCCATATATATCTGAGATATCAGTACCTGCATTAAAAGTATTTGGAGGTCTAGGAAGTTTTCTTCTTGATCTTAGCCATGAATGTCTTAATGCTTGATATGGTGTCATACGCAGATTGTGATCCCAATCAAGACAACGTTGTATGAAGTTAATAAAATAGGCATCATCACAATTTTTTAATGCTGTGTGCCATTCTTTACTTCCTGGTGTTCCTCTTATTTTACCTCGTCTTTTTCAAATTGTAAGTGTATTGATAAATTAAAAAAATTAAAATAAATTTAACTTGTGAAGTGAAAAATAAAATAAATACCTAGATCGACCTCCAGATAGACTAGTTGCACCATTTGGTAAAACATTTATTGAACAGTATCTTGGATAACCCTTCGATGAAATAAAGCTCTTTGTTCGTTTAGATTGACTAAGAAGAATATATGGTGGCATTCCTATAATTAAACAAGATGACAATTTGAGTGTTAGGCAGTTGAAAAAATTAAATAAAAAATCTTTACTACGTACCTAATAATTCCATAATACAAGTTAATTGATCGAATTCATCTTCACCAGGTAACAGTGGATAACCTGTACTTAATTCGGCTAATATACATCCTAAACTCCAAATATCAATCGGCATCCCATATTTAGCTCCTGAATAATAATAAATAATAAATTGAACTGATTTGAATAATAAAAAAAAAAATTTCATGTATATGTATAAATATACATATATTTATTTTTTTCTATACGATAATAATAATAATTACTAATATATTGTATATACAAACCTAAAATAACTTCAGGTGCTCTATAAAATCGACTCTGAATATAGGTGTATACACGTTCATTTTCGAAACATGAAGAACCAAAATCAATTACTTTAATTCCAGATCTGCCTTGTTGCTTAAGTAAAACATTTTCAGGTTCTGAATAATTATTTAAAGAGCACAAGTGAAGATTAGTGAGTGCATTTGAAAATAAAATTTATAAACTTACTTAGATCACAATGAATAATTTTATTGTTGTAGAGAGCCTCAAGACATTTGAGAAGAGAGAAGGCAAAACGACGTACAAGTTGAATCGAAAAACCTAGGTAAATGCAAAGATGAAAAAATTCAAAATTATAAGAAATCTATTCGTTTCATTTAATTAACAAAAATTTATAAGTGACATTAGAGAAAAAAAAAGAGAAAATTTAAATTTCTTGGAGTTCATTTTATTATTTCATGAGTTGAATGTATTTAAGGCATATTTGTTTTATTTATTTTATTTAAATAATTTTATTTAAGTGATTGTGCGACTTACCTTGAAATTTATTTTTTTTAATTAACTCATAAAGATTTACACTGAGAAGTTCGAAAGTGATGCACATATGATTTCTGAACACAAAAGATTCGTACATATGTATAATATTCATAGTATTCTCTTTATCTTGATTTCTAAGATGTTTTAGAATACGAATCTCTTCCAGTGCCTGCTTGTGAAATCTTTTTTCATTTCTAACCATTTTAAGGGCGACATGTTGTTGTTTCTTATGATCATATGCCCTTATTACTTGGCCAAATGAGCCTCGTCCAATTATTTTTAAAATTTCATATCTATTTTTTAATAGAAAGAAAAAAGAACATCATTAATTAGTATTTCTTGTAGATAGATATTTGAAAAAATGCTAAATATCAAATAAATACGAAAATTATTTGAAATTATGCAATGAACAGGTGAGTATATTTTTTAAATTTTTAAATGAAGAAACTAATTATGAATTAAAAAAAATTTAGCATAGTTAAATACTTTTGAATCATGTACATCAGTCGAAAAAAATTCATAATCACATTTGTATAAGCTTATTAATTTTTTAAAAATTTTTCCGTAAATGCTTATAAAGTTATAAATATCTAAATTTTACCATAATCGCGAATAAAAAAAGTGATCGTCACTTATAAAACCATAAGTTGTAGTCAAATTTTCAAAAGTGTGACAATCTTTTTATTAAAATTAGGTGGAAGGGCATATAATTTTAATTCAATTATCTAAAGCATAACATTTAGAAAATCCATTTATCCAAAAAATGTGTTTCAAAGTTGATTTGAGATTATATTTAATCTTGAAATCAAATATTAAATAGATCTTTTTAATATTAATAATTTTCTCAATTAATGCTCAATAAATTAAATCAATTATTTCTTTAAAAATAATTGCTTTAATTATTATAAATTTAATTTTAATAAAAATAAATATATAGAAGCAATCATTTTTTTGTTTGAAATTCAACATGAAAAATCAATGCAATCACTTTCTGGACAATTTTATTTCAAAATTAATTGATATTCTAACAATATCAAAATTGTATCTATTTCTGCTCCCACTTTATATATAATAATAATAATGTACAATAATATGTACCATTTGTTTCGTTGAAATTTTATTCATTTGAACATAAATGCCCTACCGTTGTAAAAAAAAAGTTTTCTTAAAAACTTCATTAACGCTCACAATTAATTTTCTTAATGAAATTTTACCAAAATTTCCATTTATCTTAAAAATTTTCTAATTAAGGAGTGTTTACAAATAAATACACCTATTTTTCTTTTGTTTCTAATGCATATTTGATTGACCTGAATTTCATTTAAGTTTCTAACTTGTTTATGGATCCAAACAATTTTTTTTTTAAAAATATGCTATTAATAACAATGATTATTATATATTTGAATACATTTAATGTAAGAAAATGCCAAATATACAAATGCTTATTTTTAAATTCTTGAATATTTATCTAATATTTCATGAGAAATATATGTGTTTTTTTTTTACAATATGCATTAGAAATATCATTTGGGTTAAAATTTTTTGAAAATGTTATAAAAATAAAATTATATATTATTTTAATTCACAAAAGTAAAGGACATTTTTTAAATAGATAATTTATTGAAAGGTTGACTAAATTAAACTTTTCAATAAGAGTTTTCTATGCATGAGTCTCAAAAAATCACATTCTTTTATAAACTACCCAACGATAAATTCTAGCATTAAAAACCGACTTGTACAGAATGTTTAATAAGCAGAAATCTATAATCTTTAATAATTTTCTAAAATTTTTCTTTAATCATAAACTGAACTTCGTACACAATCTAAATTTAATATTTATAAAATCGGTAACCATAACAGACATAGTATTGAAAAATATCGATCGAATTTCGCTATGAATAATTTTGGTCAATTTTCCTTTTTTGCTTGAAAAATTTTGTGAGGTTAATAGTACTGAATAAATTTATTGAAATAGATTGATTAAAAAGATATTTTAAGAAATCTATTGTCTTGATCACATAAAAATTTTCACCTAATTTAAAGTCTAGAAAGTAAAATTTCACTAAGTCAAGTTTACATAGGGCTAACCACAAATTCGGCATTAAAAATCTATTAGAAATTAAGAATTGATTATAATATATCTTTTGTATCTACGAAAACATAAACTTTTAGAGATGACCTTTAAAATTTTTTAGTAGACAACCCAAGAAAATATGACGGAATCAAATTTTTTGAATCGTTATTCATAATTTTTCATAATATATGTTTTTAAATTATTAGATTTAAATAAAAAAAATAGATTGAATATAAGTAAAGCAATCATTGAAAATTTTGTTTTTAATTAGAATCAAATCTAGATTATTAATTTATAAGAAGTATAATAAAGTTTTTAACAATAGACATTTTAACAAATAGTCATTACAAAAAAAAATCTTTAGTGAATAATATGGTAGGTCAAAGATTAAATGCATCGTACTCAACTAGTGTCTGTAACTTATTTACATATTTTCTTGTCTAAATAAATAAAATATATTTATCTCTCAAACTCTACAACTAATAATTGAGATATCTATGAATAATCAGTATTTGTAAATTTATCAAAACTTTTTTCTTTGAATCATGCATTGCGAAAAAAGACGAAAATTTTTTGATTTCTTAATTTTTCAAATTGCTACAAAATTTTTTAGTTACAATAGTTTGAAGATATATAATTAACGATTTTCTTAGAATGGATAATTTAGTTATTTAGAGATTCGTTATTTAAAACAAATAGTTTTATTTTTATGAATAAACATCATTTATTATCAAGGTCTCATTTGAAGTCAAAACTCACATAAAAGAAAAAATCAAAATAAATACCAAGATTTAAAAATGGATATCACAATTTGATTAATAATATATTATATTGCTCAAAATAAACTGCCTTAACAAACTGATAAAACAATCGATAAGAGTACATAAATCAGAAAAATAATGTTTGGTAAAATCCTCTCAAATTTATAAACCATATATTTTGGTTTCACTAAAGCTCAATATAAATTATAAAAAAATTTTTTTTTCTTTTTTGAAAAATATTTCAAACTGTCAATTAATCTCGTTTATTAAAGCGAAAAATGAGTATCAAATTTTAATTGATACCATTCATAAAGAATTTTCATTTATTTGCTGAAATAACTGATTGATTTTTCATTTTGAATTATTACTCATCTTTTTTGGTTAATTATCATCTATTTGCAATATTAGATTTCAAATAAGAAAAAACAGCCACAAATCAATCTCTTAGATATGTATTGCAAAATAAAATGGTTCATTAAATTTATTCTAAAAAACATATTCATTTTGCCATGAATTCTTAAAATTTGATTTATAATATTAATTCATTAAAATTAATTATTTTCAAATAAAATTCAGTATTCTGATCATGATCAAGAAAGTTAACAAATTAATTAACAGTTTACTTATAACAAAAAAATTATTTGGAATCAAATATTAAGAATACAAAATAAGTGGGCTAATCATTAAGTTTTCTTAAATAGGCTCACAATTTAGAATATCATAGCATAAATTCATCAATACAGATAATATGCAAGAAAGTATTCTAAATAAAATTAAATTATTTTCAAGTTTTGATAGCAATATTGTTTTAAAGGATGATTAGCATGGAGCTAAATTGAAGATTCCATTACTGTTAATTTATTCTTGAAAATTCTTTTAGAGAAAAAGAGAGGTAGAAAACATTGAGATCGTAGGCCTTTTTGTGTGATTAATAAATAAAATTTAATGAAAACTTATCTTATTTTAAAAATAAATCTGAAAAACAATCGAACAAATTGTATGGTTGGCTTCTCAAAAATGTAAATCTGCGAATAATTATTTAAACTTTATTTTTTTCACACTTGAGTTACCAATTCAGGAAATTTTTTAATATAATGAAGAAGTTGTATGACTTATCAATAAATTAAAACGTAAAAAATAGAAACTTACCTGTAAGCTACATGGTCATGAGGTACGTGAATATAACTGAAAATAAAAGAAAAAGTTAGATTGTTTTTCAATTTTTGTTCACACTAATATTAAACAAACCTTCCTGAAATATCATCGTATCCATTATTATCAGGTGCACCAATTATACCACAACTAAATAAAAAAATTAAAAAAAAATTAGCTATCACACTATAA
This sequence comes from Acarapis woodi, assembly GCA_023170135.1. Lineage (NCBI taxonomy): Eukaryota > Metazoa > Arthropoda > Arachnida > Trombidiformes > Tarsonemidae > Acarapis > Acarapis woodi. The sequence goes on from BLXL01000467.1 coordinate 9,451, forward strand.
CTGTCTCTATCAATCAACTCACCGTTTTTTAGCATTTGCTCCAATGAAGTAGATATGTGTATAACCATAGATTTCTTGAGTTTCATAATTAGTTAATTTATATCCATATAACTTGACAACTTGTTCTGGTGTAACAACTAGTGGTTTAGTCTTTGGCGTATTAGCGCCCAGTGAACTATTACTAGACGAACTACTATTGCTTGCATGATTATGATTACTACTGCTTCCATTACTATTTGTTGCACTTGATGGGTGATTATGATGGGAATTTGAATGACCGTTGTGCAAATGACTAGCTCCGGCTGAACTACTTGATCCACTTGTAAGACTACGACCTAAAACAACTACATCAAATGCACCTGCATTTGACGGATCCATATTTGTGGCCGAAAGATTTAATGTATTTGTAGATCCATTCAAATTGCCACCCGCAAGTGCCGATGAATTATTGTGATGTGAATGATGCATTACTCCTACTTGTGATTTTAATCTTTAAATGTTATTTGAAAACGTAAGAAGCTTTGAGGTTGAATATCAAATAAATAAATTAAGAATGTGTATTCAATTAAAGTAGATTGCTTTTTTTGTTTATTTTATTGCACTAATTTTTGAGATCGGGCGAGCTCATTTGAGCATACTGGGCAGTGAAACTTTACACAACTATTTAAGACTCGAATCACTATTTACGAGAGTATTATGAGGATAAAAATTTCAAAGAGTTGATTTATTTTGATTGATGAAAAGATAATGGTTGCACTTATTTGACTTGATAAGAAGTTCAAAGTAAGATGACAATAAATTTATATTTAAAACAAAGGAACAATTGCAAAAATTAATAAGTAGTTCGCAAGACACTCCAAACATTTTTCACTTAACACTTATTGAAGTGAATTGAAAAGAAAATTCATTTATTTTTTTTTAAAAAACAAACTTCTTTTTTACTTCGAAACTAATTTTCACTTTACTATTCAATGCGTGGACTGTTCTTGCTATTCTATTATCTTTTATTTATCTGGTTTTCACGGTAATATATGTGTTGCTTAGCAGAAAAAAGACGAAGGATCACCACTGATTCAGAAATTCAAAAAACAAACGTAAAGAACAACAAAATTAAATAAAAAAAAAAAAGCTGATCAACTTAATAAAGTGCATTCACCGCATCTAAAAATGATGCATTTAAAAGAAGGGGAAAATCAGATTGTATATTCTGGTGCACATTCTGTTAATTTTTCTGATCATGTCTTTTGATGAGGTATTCATTCAAAAATTCTAAATTTTACTATTACAGATCAACAATCTGTAAATTCATAAAATATTCTTAAAATAATTGACGTTTGATTTTTTTGTGCAACAGCTAATTGCCATTGTTAGGATTCAATATCTATGTGACTGGTTTATAATCTTTATTCATCTTGTTGTTTGTCATAATAAAAAAAAATTATCTTAATAATTTTTGATAGGTAATTTTTAGAAAAATTCAATTGAAAATTTATCAAAAAATTTTATTAAAAACTATAGAATTTTGGATTGCTGCAAAAAAAAACACATTATTGCACTTCATAAATATTAATTCACTTGTAATTCAACCTTTAAAAATATTTTACGATGATTACACTTATAAAAAATTAATCAAATAAAATTTATATTGTCAATAGATCGTTTTTTTTATTTCAAAATTTTTTCTTTCAATTTTTGAATACTTTTTTGGTTAAAAAATTCGTATGTTCAAAACGATCAAACTATTTTTATCACTTTTTAGATATTTTATGTCATATTTGTTCAAGATTAATTTTTCAGATCATTTTTTATTAACTTAATGAATTAGTTGTTACTTATATTCATTCAATTTTGATATTTAAGTTTATAAATAAATTGTTCTGCTGTTTCTATTAACCCAGTAAAAAAGAGCAAAAAGAAAAAAAGAAAAATAAATATAAAATTCTCGAATTTATAAATTATATTCAAAAAACGTAAAAATAATTCAGTTAATATTTAAGATTTAAAATTATTTGATTAGATTGTATATCACCTAATGCAAATAAATCATATTATGACATTTGTGAATCATTTCTTACGTCACTACGTGTATCATAAAAATTGTTGTTAAAATAATTATACACATTTTAAATACATTTCTTTTTAATAGGTGATCACTTTTGAGAAAGTAACAATGATATTAGTAATAACGATATATTTATTGCATTTAGCGTTTTGATTTTTAATAGTAAAATATTTAGAACTATTTAAATAGATAACCTAAAAGTAAAATATTAATAAAGACTGTGAAAAATAAAGGAAAAAAAGATCGAGAGTATGTCATCTTTGATAAATTCAATTGATCGCATACTTATACACATCGGAACGAAACAATTAAATGAGGCCAAACCATGAATTGTGACGATCTCATTTTGCGAGTGTGTTAAGATTAGGTTTTTTGATATATTTGTTGAACCGAGTTTTGACAAGAAAAAATTTCAAGCATTTTTTTTTCATTTTAATATGCTTCAGAAATTGTCTAATTAATCACTTAGGTGGTCTTTTGGTGTACATAATATTCTATTTAGAATTAGATAATCTATTTTTTTTGAAATTGTCATAATATATATGGTATTCCCCTTTAAGTATATAATTATATATATTTGTTATCATATATATAGTTCATTATTCTTGTATCATGATATATATAATATATATATATTTCTTGTCAAATCAGTAGAACTAAAATACATAATAATATCCATACATTTCACATTGTGATAGTTAGTCGAAAAAAGACAATTAATCGAAAAATATATATAAAAATCAAATTATAGCGCATTCAAGATTTTTTGTAGCATTTATTTTTCAATAAAAAATAAAAAATACGCTTGAACCTTTGAGAAAATTGTGTTTTTTTTTCCTATAATCAAAATAGTTATAATTGTAGAATTTGATGATGACTAAATAAACTCATCTTGACCATTCTGTTAAAATAACCTAATATATTGTGAATATTTGTTGCAAATTAAAGCATAGAATAATTAAGTACACATGATGATTCAAAGTGACAGTTACTTGTAAACTATGAATAACTGTTTGCTATGAGTATGATTTGAATGAATTTCATGCGATTCAACAGATTAGAAATATATATATCGTATTGATTAATCAAGTATCGAATGCTCAATTGTAAAAAAGGAGAATAGAAAATGAATAAATTTCTTAATACATGTTTATTTAAATGTCTTAAATGCATATATTTATATTTTTCCCATTTTATGAATATCAAAATACTAGAAATTATATTCATAAAATTATATTTTTATTATTTTTCTTCCACATTGGTAACTTATTGGGTTCAAGAATCAAATAAAACCAGACGCACACTATTTTTTTTTTCTTTCATCAACTTTTGAATAGGATATCCTAATGTATTTATCTTAATGCCATTACCTATTTATTGACATATACTTTACTTAATAATAGATAAACAAATGCAAAGAATATATTAAATTTTTGAATTTTCAAATATATATATCATAATTTTATCTGTAAATTGGTGCCAACTTTTGGAAGTTAAAGATTCTTCCTTTAGTCTTCTTCCTATTTTTACGAGATTTTAAAAATAACGAATACTGATTAAAAAATCACGTATTGTTTAGTCATCCCATATATATATAGTTTAAAAGACACATTAATGTAAAATTTAAATAATGCTTAAGATACTTATGTAGCTGCATTTGTCATTTTTTCTGCATTCAAAGTGCACATGATTTCGATTCGCATACTTAGCATGGGTTATTGTTTTATAAGAAGGTAAAAATTCTTAATCGTTCACATTTATTTCTAGCATTTTGAAAATTCTAATTTTCGAATTTTAATTAAATTTTTCTTATCAATTATGAGACTTTGCATTTTTCATTTTTTTTTTCTTTATTTAATTTACTAGTAATTGTGAATAGTTTTTAATATAAGATTTTTTTACAGTCAAAAAATAATTTTTAATTGAAAAATCTGTGGAAAGAACAAAAAAAATAAGACTAAAAATTATTCAACTTAAAACTAGTACAGAGATCATTACATATTTCAATATAACATAATTTTACTATTTTATTTTGTTTCTCTCATGAATATATATATTTTAGTTCACCCATGATCAATTAATAATATTGCCACATATTATATACTGTACCAATTTTTTTTTTTTTACTAATAAATTTTTTCAAAAAATCATTTTCTTCTACCATTTATTTTCTGTTGTCACTATCGCATTTTTTATGAAATAGAGACAAAGTATTTTATTTCAACATCAAGATCAACTTTTTAATATTGTAATTCAACTTAAAAATTTTGTATTGAAAAATTTCCAATGAATTCACTAATTTTTAAATGTTGATTAAGTTCTATGCACTTTAAAAATATTGTTAAAATTTTTCCATCGCATAGAATTTAAATCAGGTTCTCAGAAATTAATTAGAAAAAAATTGAAAAAATAAAAAATAAGGTACGAAAAAATGGGTATTTAAAAAATACAGTTCAAATTTATCCTCAAAACATATAATTTTATGCACAAACTTAAAGAAAATACCGGAAATTCTCGATTTCCGAAACCAAATAATTTGAATGACCGCATAAATATTCTATTCTATTTTTAATCGAAATTTTTTTCGGCACTGAAATAATTAGTACTATTTAATTCATAAATTTATTTGATAAATTTGATTAATATTACCTATATGCCAAATAAAGATTATTTTTTTTTTTTACGTGGAATTATTGTCGACAGAATGTAATCATCACTGATGAATATTGATAATAATTATTATCGTGATTACAAGCCAATATGCATTTAAATCATGCTATTAAAAATTTAAATAAAAATCATTTTTACTAAATTCCAATAACAAATTATAAATTTATTGAAATCTTATGCATGTTTTTTTTATTAAAAATTTGATAGAAAATCTTCCATGTAGCATATGATTTGAAATTGATATTTTTTCTAAAATAATTATTTGATGCCCTTTATGAATAAGCGAATCGAAATTATCAAATTATTAAATAATAAATATCTATTCATTATCTTATGAATTGATTTAAAGATTATAAACACAATATCGTTCCAAATAATAAAATTTTTTTTGTTTACTTTTTTTATTTTTTTAATTTTCTAAAGTAATTTTTATCATAACAGATAAAATTTTTGTTTGTTCAAAAGATAACAAAATTGATTTGAGTAAAAAATTTCATTTCAAAAAAAAATTTAAAATTCTCTCAGTTTTTATAGCAAATAAAAATCAAGTTTACTATATCATCAAAAGAAAGATTAAATAATTTATGATGAAGTACGATTTTAATTCAAATTTCGAATCCGAATGAATATATTTAAATTAATAGAAGAGATTATTCATTATATTGAAATTAAAATTTTAAAAATAAAATCATTTCCACTATTTTATCGAATTAACATGAATAATAATTAGCTTGAAAAAATGTAAAAAAAAAATTTTTTGGTAGTAATTTTTTCAATGAATTTTTTAGACTAAATATCATACTTGATTAAATTTTTTTTAATTTATATTTGATCCGCAATTAGCAGCTATTAATGTAAATTTAAAAGAACTTAGAAAAAGAACTTAGTATATTTAAGTTTACAGTTGTATAATGTGACATTTATTCAATAATAATGAATAATTTAAATAGTTAAATCGATTCATTATTCAATGAATTAGTTACATTTAAATTTTTTGGATAGCAAATCTAATATAATAAATTGAACACATTTGTTTCTTTATTTATTTACTTAAATCCAAAAATTTATCTCAAATTTGCGTAATTTTTTTTGCTGACCATAAACTCTTTTTAAGAGGTGTAAAAATAGTTTCAAACACATTTTAATAAACACTTCATTTAAAATTGATCAGATACAAAATTAAAAAAAAATAGTCGCATCGTGATTTTTTTAAATCACAAAATTAAGTGTTATCCGATTATAATAATGGATCACTCAGTTAGAGAATTTCTTCAATTTTAATTAAACACGGAAATAATTCAATTTGCTGATTGAAGAAACTTAATTAAATAGTTATTTTGAAATTAAAGTTTTGAATTTGCCTATAACAGTAAATCCTCTTGTAGAAAAGGTTTCAAAAGATTTATTGTTTTATAATAACTCGAGCAGCGATTTAGAAAAACATCAAGCAGGTAATTTGATAATGATGAAGTTACGAAAAATGTACTCCTGATTTAACTTACCTTTAACGATCTTTGAATTTTTTAAAATAAGTTCTTGTTTTTAGAACTATATGATCAGTAGCAGCAGAGAAAAAAACTATTTAAAAAATTTTAACTAACGTCGTTGAGAAAGCACAAAAATTATTGAATCCAAATTAAGATATCGGTTTTCAAACACTATCTGAATAAATAATAATTAGATTAATAACAAAATTAATCGAAATCAAAATATCTTTTTTAATAAAACTTTTCTTACTTTTTAATTTGATGAATACTGAGTTTTAACTACATTTTTTAATTCTTTTATGAGATATCATTTGGTTTTTATACTGTTGTTATCAATATAATCTTCTCAAACTGATCTTGTTCATCGGTTTATTTATTATTGTACTCAATTTATTTTTTTTTATTTGTAAATTTAAATTTGGTTGATTAAATGCTTAAAACGTAGATTTGCCAATAATAAATTTGATTTATAGTTATTGCAAATGAATTCAATTTTTTGATGATTATTTAAAAATTTTGAAATGGTGATATTTGACAAAGAAAATTACTTTTTAAATCAGAAAAAACAAAATTATTTAGTGAATTCCTTCAAATAAATTTTAAATTTAAGAAATTTAAATCTTTGATTTTCACTATATTATTATATTCAAATTAATTTTTCGTATATTTAAGTTGGAAAGCTTTTCGCAAAATTTGATTAAAATAATAATCCATTTACCATGTCAGTGAGAACAATTTGAACTGGAGAGCACAATTATATTTGAAACATACTCAGGGCACGATTAATTTGAATTGTTTTCTATTAGTTGAACAAATAATTGTACAAAGTTGAAGATTAAAAATATTGATGAATATATATTTTGAATACATATAATTTAACAAAAAAATTAAGAAAATTTTTATTTTATTTTATTTTATTTTATTTTATTTTATTTTATTTTATTTTATTTTATTTTATTTTATTTTATTTTATTTTATTTTATTTTATTTTATTTTATTTTATTTTAAAAAAGATTATAAAAACAACAAACAAAAATATTTAATCACTGGCATAACGTTCTGTAAGAGGGGGAGCAAATCGGTCTAGTTGAGCCCAAAATTGTGTCGCAAATGTAGTTTAAATCTTAGTTAAATTTTTCTTTATTTAGATTCAATTCGCAATGACTTGCCCAAATGCACATAATATACCATCAAAAAGTCTTCTGTTCTGTTGTATTATAACAGAAGAGCGAATAAGGCAGAGGGGCATTTGCACAGGACACAAGCGAGTAAATTTGTTTTAGATGATAGACTTGTTTTCAAATAATGTGAAGTAGTCTAACTCGCTATTGTTGGCTCACCGTACATACATACTTTCATTTATGGAATATTCTTATGGTAAAATGTATTCACTTTGCTGCCATGGCGGCAATTAATTCACAATACTGATCGTCGTATGAACTACTACTACACTTCTACCGGGCTCTTCTCGTTTCGCTAGCCTACCACTAGTTGTTTTATACAGTATATTTATTTTTGTTTATATATTCGTCCACATATTACCACTCTCTTGAAATAACAATTTGTATATGATTTTGCTTTACTTTCGTCGATGTTACTTAAATTAGTCTGTACTTATTTTGTGTATGTAGGTCTGCCTGTACAGGCAATCATATATATAGTAAACTCGATTTAGCATTAAAATACTTTTTTTCCTACTTGTTCTAAAGGCAAAATCACTTTTTTCATTTATATAGAGCACATCTAAAGCATCGAGCTTGCTCTGTTTTTTTTTTACTCGACCACAAAAAGCGACTGCGCTCTATTTGTGCAAATTAGAAAATAATTCTCATTCTAATTCGATTAAATTGCTGTATGATGGCGCCTTGAATAGATATTCTCTGATCAAATCTAGATCAGTCCAACACACCTTTTGAACATTTGAAAATATTTATTACATATGATCTATCTTGAAAAAATATAAAATCTTTACTAGTTGATTATTCAATTATGCACAAAAATTTTCAAAAAAATTTTTATATATCTTATATAATTTATTTGAATAATAAATAACGATATTTTTCTTATTGTCAATAAGATTATTCAATCATCAATGCCAAATATAATGATTTTTTAAGAGTCAATATAAAAGTTCAATACTCAAAAAATATTTATTCAATTATATTAATTTCATTGAAGTCTAT
>BLXL01000468.1:0-26875 GCA_023170135.1 Acarapis woodi
AATTTCAAATATTAATTCAAATATATTTTTAAAATTTAAATACAAAGAAATTAAAACAAGGCAATAAAAATAAGCATTTAAATTCAAAGTCTGCAAATGAGAAAAAATTCACGATAGAATCATATGAAAGAAACGTACAAATAGAACAGCCAAAAATAGAATTTATTCGGGCTCGAAGAAACGTTGTAAAAATTATTTGAAAAACAAGAGAAGCTCAATAATTTTTTATTTTCACTCGCTCTGGTAGCTACTTTTACGAATCTTTTTGCCTCTCGCCAACAAATAACATGTATCACTTTAAAAAAAAAGCTAATTTGTCGAATCTGTTTTTAAAAATTTGCTCGAGTTTTGATGAAAGACATAAAAGATTTTAGCGAATTTTGATCCGCGTGAAAACAAACCTAACCTTTATTCTATGTTAAAATTTTGTTAATTTAAAATATTAAAGGCGAAAAAATTCTGCTAAAGCATAATGTCTTCAAATTTGTCTATTTGCACACCATTCTAATAAAATTATTTTTGATATAAAAAAATTATATTTTGAAAATAAAGTTAAAATCGCAATCACGGATTAAACTTTTTTTCAATTCGTTTCGTATGAAAAAAAAAGACAATTTAAAATAATTTCGAGACAACAAAATTTTATTGACAATTCTGAATTTTATTTCTTAGTAATTATTCAAAATTGGATGTAATATTATAATTACCATAGAATCTTAAACCTGCACTAAAAATTCTAGAGTTATGTTTTAAATATAATTCGATTTATGAAAAATATATGAATTTTCTCGAATAATTTCAAAATATATAAGAATTCAATATTTTTGCATCTTGATAACTTTAAAAGACAAATAAATAAATCTTTAAAATTTGAAAATAATTTTCCTATGATTCGGATCTGAGAGCAAATTCTTTAAATTAAAATGACAAAAAATTGGAAAAAAAAAATCTTTAGAGGTCTTTAATAAGCTTTAATTGTAGCACCCAAAAAAATAAAAATATGAAAAATAAATTTCTCATGTATTTGATTATAAGTATTATTAATATATGATTTAATTGAAAAAATTATTTGAAATCACTAGCTTTTCAATATCTGGACTGATCAAAAAGTACATACTAATTTCGAAAAATTGTTATCAAATCAAAGGTTTTAAGTGAATTATGAGACCCAAGTATTGATTGCAGAAAATTTTATGAAATTCGAAAAAGCAAAATAATTTTACACAATTAGGAGCGTGATGATAATTCTTATGCAAATTAAAATTGAAAATTTTATATTGTCTTGTTAGATAATTCAGAAAAAATTTTCAAGTATCAAAAATTATTTTCCAAAAATGATTAATTTGAAAATATTGCCTTTTACTTGTGAATCGGCAAAAAATTCTTATCTTTAAAAAAACGATTATTTATTTCTGAAATTGATTTAAATATATAAAAAAATACAAATCGCAAATTTAATTTGTAAATTAAAATGGATACTACTTACCTTATATCTCATTAAATTCGAACAATTTTTGAATCAAACTTATTTATATCTTCACATTTAAACAATCTGAAAATTATAAACAAAGAACAAAATTTTAGCATTTAAAAATAATAGAAAATTCTTGATTCATTAATGAAATTTAAATATCAAAAGGACGCTTGCCTAGTTTTTCGCAAGATTTGAGCGCTGAAATTTAAAAAATACCATCTCAAGTTTAATCACATTTTTTGAAATTGTTTTTCAATATATGATTTTATAAAAACTAAGTTTAAATTTTATAGAAAATTTTTCGTCAAGCAATAAAAAGGTACCACATGCAATGTTTCATAATTTATGCAGTTATAAAATAGTCGACTTTATATTCATATTTTATTATCCGTCCTTTAATTTCAGATTATTTTTGATATTAAAGAAAAATTCATTGGTTTGATTATTTGAATTTGATAAATTGAAAGAACTTAATTTCTAGTAAAGAAATTAGATGAATTCAATTTTCAAATTTAAATATAGATTAGATGGTAATATTAGTATATAAATATTTTATTTTTTATAAATTGAAATTATATCAATCATATTATATATATATATATTATATCAAGCGCTAATAATAACAATTTAATTTTGATTTTTATATTTACAAAAATCCATAGGGTAATATAAAATTCGATAAAATTTAATATTTTTTTTTGATTTTTTGATTGCAAAAAAATTATTCATTTTGATTAGGCGGAAATAGATATTAAATCTTTATATGCACAGATATTCATGTTATGAAAGCAATAAAAATTTCTTAAAAATTTTGCCTCAATTTCCTAAATCGGTTTTGAATTGTATAATTGCAACCGAATTTATTTTTTAAAAATAAAACATTTTCAAGAATCACCACGTAAGAAAATTAAAAAATCTGGATAAATAGAATCATCTTATGAATAAAAATACATAATTTAAAATTTTTTTCAACTAATAAGTGTATTAGATATATATAATTGAACAATGTACCAATTTTTTTGTTTATGTTTCAAATAGACTAAAATTATGATGTAAAAAAAAGAATGTAAAAATATGTATTTAAAATAAAGTATTTTTGAATTATTTCAATTAAATACAAAAATTAACCAAAGCTTAATACTTGATTGTCTAGAAATATTAAAATCATATTTAATTATTGGTTCTAATTGTTGTTGATAATTTATACCTGTCTCGAAAATCAGTAGCTAAAATGTATTTTTAAAGAATATATTAACGTCTGTAAAAATATTATTTGATGAAACATAACGAAATTTTAATTTTTATATATTTCTCAAATCTTGTGATACTTATGAATACATATTTTGATGAACATTTTTAACCGATACACGAGGTATATATTACAAACCGCATATTAAGAGAATTTAAAGCTCAAGATGCATAAGATTTGAATATATGAGCTCTTTGTATATTCAAAGCGTAGGAATGAAAAGTGAAGTTGCTTTAAAGTAAAACACCATATGAAGAAATGTTCATAAATCTTTGACTAAATTAGATTTTTTGTTTTAACCTCTAAACAAACTTGCAAATTGTAGTAATAGTTAATATCTACCTGGTGAATTTTGCATTTAAAAAAAAAGTGAGAACAGTGGGTTGAACTAAGTATTTAATTATTGTGAGATCTACTGATACATATTTTGCAATATGATTAATAAAATTGAGCTTCAAATAAGTAACTTGTCTTCTAAAAGCAAAGATTTTATAAAATATGTTAAAAAGAGCTTAATGAATATAATCAACAGGCCATAAACAGTATTATTTATTTTCTATGCTAAAATATGCAAACAGAAACCAACTTTTTGACAGATAAAACGTTTTCTTTTCCCTTATTAATATGTATTTCTTTTTCTTTTTGATCTCTTCATTAAAATATTTTTATATATATGTTCGGAATTCAATTTAAAATATATAAAATATTAAATTCCCAAACTACTTAATTTATGAATTTTTAGAAAATTTTACTCAGTTTCATCTCAAAAGTAAAACATATTAATAACATATAAAATTCAATAAATTTTTAAGATCATCAGATTTAGAATTTATATAAATTAACAGATCAAGCATGCAGAAAATTCACTAAGTAAAATTAAATTTAAAAGAATATGTATAAACAAATTTAAATAAACAGGTAAACAAAAATTAGTAAAGAGTAGTCCTTTATACGAAAATGTAAAATTCACACTTACACAATAAATGTAGATAATTATAAATCTTAATTTGCATAATAATCCTTTGACCTATTCTGTTTTATGCTCTTTGTGCACTGTACAGACTAATATGCAAATAAAAAACAAGAAAAAAATAATCAATGCGCAATATTCAAATGTTTTCTATAATATATTGTACCTTAAAGTGTCAGAAAAGCCATTAAATTTTACTAATTTAAAAGATTCAAATTTCTCAATATTTTATATTCTAATATTTGAAAATGCCTCAATACGAACTTTAATGAAGTAAACGTATTTAAAATAACTTGGAAATTTGCTTATAAAGTTAATCTTTATTTTAATACTCAATAAGAACAATAAATTGTATGCTTATTTTTTGTACGAATGACTTATAATTTTTAATTTTGAAACATTTATATCTGACCTATAAAAAAGAGATTAAAAAAAATATTCGTTTCTTCAATTACTTCATTATATTTTGTAATCAATTAAAGATCTATTCGAAAATTTTAAGCAAGCAATTTTTTTTTTCAAAAACTAATTAATACAAAGTCATCATCTTCGGGAGAAAATTTTTTTTCACAAATTTATCCTTTAAAAAAAAATTTAATTTATTTTCATATAAATTTTTTTATTGTTTTTTAAAGCCTACGTTATTTTTATATTTTTCCATTTTATTCTTCTATCTATTTATTGAGAAGATGACAAAAAAAAACGCTTTTACATGATTGTGTGTATTGGTTATTTTACAATAATGAAGAAAATTTCTAAGGTCACACCTTTGGGTTTTTTTATTCTTCCGTTAATTTGAAAAAGCAAGAACAATTCAACACAATACGCTAAATTTAACGAAATTTTCTTTTTTTCTTTGTTTTGTATTAGCTTAAATGGGCTTGTAAAATTAAAATCGGGAAAATTAGGTCCAAGTTTCATAGCCTAGAGATTTTAGATACAAAACTGATAAAATAATATTTTAAAAATGCCTATACATTGAAGGCCAAAATAAAATAAAATTTATTAAATGAATCATTTATTACAATGCTCGATAATATCAGAACAGATTAAAACTATTGAATAAATAAATTTTTCAGAAAAAGACAAATTTTAAAAAATAAATTCAAAATAACTTTAGATTTTGATGCATTGATTTGTTGTAAAAATATAATACGCCTGTATGATAAGATCAATTTAGAAGACAATAGTAATTTCGCGCTTTTTCTTTGACTCAAATTAGCTTAATTAGGTTCGTGTACGTAAATTGCGTTTAAGATATAATTTTTTAAAAAAAGAAAAGGTTGAAAAGTATGGTGAAAATTTAGCTTCCATATTATTTCTAAAGTGACCGGTGGTCATTCTATTCGCACTGTTTACTAAATTGTATATAGAAAAAATTGAGGGAGCATCGACCAGTGGGCAGCTGTTTCGTATATTCGTACTCGGGCTGCCAATCACACACATTTCTATAAAAATATTCTTCAAGTTTATTCTCATTTAAAGCCTTGATTATAAAAACTTTGAAAAAAGGTTATGAAATTTCTAGGTAATGCTTATTTTTAGATAAACGCTCTAAAAAACAAAGTCTGAAAATTGAATTTTTAACAGCGAAAATTTTTGATACAAGTAAAAACTATTTTTTGTTCTTAAATTAATTAAATGATTGATTAAAAGATGTAAAAATGCACTATGAAAATTATTTACTACATTAATTTTATTTTAAAATTACAAAAATATTCGAATATTGATTTTATGCTTTTTAGGAAATTAAGTCTCAAAATTTTTCACATTTTATTTGATGATGGATTTAAAAATGAAAGTTTGACCGCCAAATGATCTGATACGTTTTATGTTTTTTAAAAAATTAAGGTAGTTTAATTCTAACCATTTTAATTGAATAAACGAGTTCAATTAATCATTATTCTAGAAATGAAAGCGATGTATATACTATATATATTAATTTAAAGAAAGTAAATAAAAAAATTAAATTGAATATATTTCTGAATGCCTAATACTTATTTCTTATGTCATTCCGAACTTTTTTTTTGATATGAATAAATCGTTATTTAAATTATTAATTTTTCTAATTTGATTTACTCTGCTCGCACCACAAAATTTTTGTAATCTTATTACTTGCAGATAATTGTAACTCAAAAAAATAGTCTTCTACCTGTTGAATAATTTTATTTAGTTTTCAATGAAAGTAAAAAATTTAATTAACATAGAACATGAAGTCTGTAAAAATTCGATAGAGCCACAAAGACAAGCGAGAGAGACTAGATAAGATTAAATTGAAATAGAGTAAAAGATAGGACAGATAATAAAACTTCAAAATTGAAATGTCAAAAAATTACATACGGCGCTTTTTTTTTAACCCCAATAAATTGAGTCATTTATTGTTTCTTATACAATTCAAAAACTTTTCTGAAATCAACTTTTTCATTTCAAATTTAAATACCGTGATTTTCTTTTTTTACATTTTGTTTTTTTTTTGCCCAGTAAAACCAATATTTATAGATTATAAATTATCTGCTTGAAATGTGGTAAGAGATAGGCGAAAAGTTAAAAGATTTAATGAAAAGATAATCAAAATTATATTTTTTTGTTTTTAACTTTGATAAAACCAAGCATAATTTAGGGTAATAAATATATTAGTTGTATATTCTACGACTTGCGAAAAAAAAGAAAACAGAAAAAAAAGATAAAAATGATTTCAAATCATTTGCTTAAGAAGCAAAAATATAAGCCTTTGTTTCAAATAATTATAAGAATTCAAACGATCATTTAAAAAATTTTTAGTAACAAGGAATATTCTTATTTATGAAGTCACATGCTAAAATATGTCCAACTAAACATTGAACTCTTTTCAAATATTGGTAGATACTTAAGTAACTAATATGATTTTTTTTTATATTTATTTGAATAGTTTCTTAGATCCAAACAAAAAAATAAGTTTCATTTTAAAATTTAAGTTATACTTTATGCGGTTTTAAGAAAAATAGAATAAAGATAAAATTTATACAGAAAAATATTAAAATTTATCAATTATGTATTTTGTTTATTTAAAACCAAATTAGAATAAATGACTATTATTTTCAACATGCTTATTGTTTTAATTCACAAATTCAGTGCTTATCAGTCTGATCTAGTTACTTTTGCACACAATTATTATGTGATTATTCATATTTTTTTCAATTATGGCTTTAGAAAAAACTTGAAACATTTTTTTTTTAATTGATACCAAAAATTAAAACAAAATATTTTTTGAAATTTTTTCAAAGTATTTCGTACTGAAATCGTTTAACAAATCAAATATTATAAGAAAAATAAACATTGTCTATTGGTAGCAACTTATTGGTATTTCGATGACCACCATGAATTTTGTATTATGAGTTTTAAAAGTTCATTAAAGGTAAAGCCTATTTAAGTCACTAATTACGGATAATTCAAATTTTGTTATTTTTTTTTTTTTATGTAATTAGTCCAAATTAGAAAATGGTTTCTT
Source organism: Acarapis woodi (assembly GCA_023170135.1). Taxonomy (NCBI): domain Eukaryota; kingdom Metazoa; phylum Arthropoda; class Arachnida; order Trombidiformes; family Tarsonemidae; genus Acarapis; species Acarapis woodi. Next base: position 7,181 of record BLXL01000468.1, read on the forward strand.
CTTTAAACAAATCAATATTTATTTCCATTCAATAAATTTTACATATATATATATTTTCGATATTGAAGATTTCGTTAAAAATTTTTATCAATGATACATTTCAAAATTATTGTTGTAAAAAACATTGTTCAAGCGAATAACACATATTATTGTTCCGCTTAATTAAGCCGTATTGATTCAAACAAATCATATTTTTATTTACTTTTGAAATAAACTGTATATCAGAATTTCTTAGTCATTGACGTTACAAAAAATTTTACAACACAAAATTAGTTAATGTATGTCAGATATTTTGAATGAAATAAAGAAATCGATTTTAAATATGTAGTTGATAACACTAGTCATGGTTATTGATTATTTCTTACATAAAATACATATTGTTCACTTCCTCTACCAGCCCATATTGTATTATTGAATTTTTATTTAAATGATTTTTCAAATAAAAATATCTATGAACTATATTTTAAATTTACATAGTTCTGAGTTGATATTCTCTTTTAGGTATACCTTTGTATACCTATACAATAATGTAAATAATATTTAAAATATTGCTAATTTTTTTTCAGATATCTCCGAAGTAAAACATAAGTAATTTAATTTATTTGTTTCTTATGTACATAACAGAATACACATTTTTTGACAAATTTTGCTAAATAAATATAGATTAAAAACTAACCACAGTGTGGTCGAGCTTTTGAAATCTATAGATATTTCTAAAACTATTTTTGTCTTCTCATATCGAAATTACAATGTAATATCAGCTGTATAGCCATCATTTTTAAAAAAACTAAAATTTTAGTCTAATATTCAACTTTATTATAACAGTTTTGAAATCAATCTTATTTTTATGCAATTTTGGCAACAAAATTAATCTGATTGTGTGTTTGTATTAGAAATGTATATTGGAATGTATTAAATTTAACATAAAATTGTAAAGAAAGTTGGCAAAAACTAAAATTTAAGTTTACCAGAACAAGACTTTTTCAGACCGATTATGGATAATATTGATTCCAAACTAAACATTGTTTGTCAAATGATTTGTGGTTAATTTGTCGTTAAATTGTTTATCAAAATTTGTGTTTCTGTTAATTGATTTTTAGAAAAGAAATTTCGCTTTCAATTAATAGTAATTATTTTGAATTTATAAGTTACAATAAATTTATTTCAAACTTTAATAATCAATATTTAAGTTTAAAGAATTTCAAGGGCTTTAAATTTCTAAAATTTTGAAATTTTATTTAGCTTTGTAATTAAACTAAAATCAAGAACAAAATTTCGAAAAAAATTCTAAAAAAAAAAGTGATTTTTTATTAAAATCTTTAAAAAATTTTGACTGTTAGCAAGTATTTATGCGGTTTATAAGTTTTGACTTAATAGGATTAGGGACATTTTAAGTTGCAAACTCATTTAAGCTTCACAACTTTATTTGCAATTCAAAGGATTAGATGTTTATATTGGAATTATTTTTTGCAAAAACACTGGTCTAGAGTTCAGGTTTAATCTAAATGAAATCCAACAGAGAAAAGATTGATAAAACTCTTGTATATTATTTTTTTTAATTTTGAGCAAACCATAAGAAAATACAAGCATTCTTTCAAAGGCAATTTTAATTAAAATTTTGATACAAATCTACGTATTATTTAATCATTGATCTTCATAATATGAGAAAAAAATGAGATTTGAATCTCAGATTTTTAATTTAGTGATTTAAGTCATATAAATTTGCACAAGACCACTCAAAATCCAACAAATTTATTTTTATAAATCAATGCAATCATTTAAAATTTTTTTTTGACTTCTGATATCATAGTTGATAACTACCTAATCAATAAACTGACAGTTCAAATTTTTGAATAATTGTCAAGAGTTTTCGAGATAGTAAAAAGAAATAGTTTAGATCGTTAATTTTGACTTATCTCCAAGTATATAAAACATTGTCTAACATTAATGGCCAAAAACCTTGAACTATATCTATTAATTCAACAAGTGTAAATTTTTTTTTTTGTTAATTGAAAATTCGAAATTGAAAATCTTTGATTAATTTGAAAAAAAAATTTTACTTTAAAAAGTTACTTTAAGATTAGAAAGTAATTAAATTTTTGTTAATAATGGTAGTGATTTTTAGTTAGAAAATTTCAAATTAAAATTTTTAAAAATTTTTTCGAAATAGAATCAGATAAGATAGATAAAATAATTTTTGATTATAATCATATCTTGCATTAATTACAATAATAATTGAGATTTTATTTAAAATAATGAATTCAGCATTTCGATGCATTACTTTTAATTTCAATATCTATTTTTTTTTTTAAATTTATTTTAATAATGAAAAATCCGTTTCAACTTCGTTTACTAATCTAATTAGCTGCATCTATTTTGATGATTATAAAATTTTATGTTCATTATATAAGCCAAACTAATTGATGTCTGGTTATATTTATTTTATAGAAATTCTAAATGAGCAAGTTTTTATCATAAAATTGATTCAAAAAATATTGTTTGAGAAAAAATCCAACAATGTTGATTAGATTATTTTTAATACTTAGATACTTAAATATTATATGATAGAAATGAATTCAATCCGCGAATAATAGATAAATGATGCAAACCACAGTAGGCAGAGTAGACGCGTGTTAGGCGCAAATAAAGAGGTCTCAGATTCTTATTGTAGAAAAGAAAGCTTAGTTCTTATTTTTAAATTTTTAAGTTTTTTATCTATTATTTTTAAAAATAGATATGTTTTAATGCTTTGAAAAATATAAAAAAAACTATAAACACACAAGTCATTTAATTATTCAAAAAAATTTTCAAATGAAAACTACTAAATATTTTTTATGATAGATTATCTAAATATTCATTTGAATATTTAATTTAACAAAAAATCATTAATCAGTCAACTTTCTAAGAAAAATAATAAAAGTTTTTCTTTCGGAAAATTGAAAATTATTTTGTATGTATATTTGACCATTTATTTGATGAACATTATAAGGGTACTATTAAATAAAAAAATAATTTATAAAGATAAAAGGAAGTGTCTAAGTTTATTGGTTCGAAAATCGAACTTAATTTTTTCAACTTTGTAACTATTCTAAACAATCGGTCCATATTTGACCATCATTATTCGACAATGAAACAATTCGATCTTACGTATTTTATTTTTTTATTCTTCTTAAAAGAAAAATTTATACTTATCTAGAGTATAAAAAAAGCATTTTACACTTAAAATTATCAGTATTATATTTTTTAACCTTCACTAGGACATTTTTAGGTAAACTCAAACATAAATCTTTATCAAATTTTCATTTTGTAAAGTATTTAATAAGGCGATTCTTATAAAGTAATTAGTCGTAGCCCATCTTGTACAACAGGGTGCCCTTAGATTACAACCAAAATACATAAGTGACCAAAAAAAACTTGATGCCAAAAAATACATTTGCCTTAAAAATTATAAAAATTTAAGAAGTGATAAAAATTAATCTGTCATACAATCGAGATGCTGACTAGATAGTCGAAATCAGAAAAAAATAATGATCAAATTAAAAAAGGTTGAGTAAATTTTATTGATTAGCATGAACAATATTTTTCAAGAAAAGTATTTATGTTTAAAATAAGATAAGAAGTTTAAAGGGTGCCCGCACGCAAACCCGCAATTTTGATAGAAAAGAATTGATCCTAAAGTATAGATTTTCACCTTCAATTTTAAACTACGTTAGTTAATATTTAATTTGAAAATTTTAATGGTCTGATTGGTATTATATTCGAAAAAATTTTTATTGCCTTTTAAGTTTTTGTGACAGAAATTTAATATTAACTTGGCCCTAAAACGACTCATTTATATCAAATTAAATAAAAATCCATTATTTTTTGCAACAAAACAAATATATCATACATGATATAGGTTAAGCTTAATTTTTTAATTTAAATCATTTTTCTTCAATTTTTTAAATTGAATTTTTATAGTGTTGAATTTAAATAAACTTTCAATAACACAGATGCATCTTTTTTCGACATAAAATTTATAGAAAATTTTATAAGTGATTTTATATGTGTTTTCAAAATGTATTAAATTTTCTTTAAACATTATTTGAGTTTCAAAATAATTCAAATACAGACAGGTATATTTATCCAAAAAATTTGTCCTATAGCTTGATAGATTTTTTGTTTTCCGATTGCTTAGGCAACACAAATTTTATGCCTACTATACTCGCAAATATTACTATAGTTACAATGTAAAATGCCAAAGCAGTATTTGTATTATTTCGTTTGCTAAGGGAATTGCTTAATAGCTATTAAAAATTGCTTAATGTATCAAGAAAAAAAAACACGTTTCTTCTTTTTTCGTAAAAGCGATTTTTTTTGTTAATTTATTTAATCCTATAGGCAATATCTATTATAGACATCTAAAATACTTTTAGTGAACACACATTTAAATGTTTTATAAGAAAATTCTTTTAGATCGAAAGATGATCATTGTTTGAATATTATGTAAAAGTGTGTATTCACTTAGAAAAATAAAGCAAACATTCTTAGACTTTGTAAAACATTTCGCCTAATATGCTAATTTACACTGTTTATTAGGTGTGAATTCTTTGGCACCCCATTTAATATATAATGTATTTGAATGAAATGTTGGATAATATTCAAATTTTATTGAAGGTCTTTTTTGATATAGTGTGACTTTTATTATAGCAATCGTGTATCATTACTTTGTTGCTAGATAAATTTGAGAATAAATTGTATTTGCTTTCAAAATATTTTTTTTTCCTTTCAAGAACTATTTTAAAAAAATCTTCAGCAATTCTTAATTGTCCAGCAATTTTATAGCTGTTAATTTGAAAAAAAAAATATATTCAATGTAAAAAATAGTTTCAATTGTCATTGATTATGAGAAATTATTACAATTTCTCAAAATAGTTGTTAATAAAAGTTCATAAAGCCTGAATGACAAATGTAAGAACTTTTCAATTGTGATTTACTTTTCATATGATATTTTTGAAATTTATATTTTTATACGTTTATATGTTTTAAAATGTTAAAACTGTTAATAATCATAATACATGTCGAATTGATTATGTTAAGTAATCATTAAAGGATGACTTGTTTTAGGTCAATAAAATTTTTTTATTTTTTTTTTTTTCAATTTTTATGTATTTTATTTAGAGTTGTTTGCATCTAAATTTTAAAATAATTTATTTAAAAACTTAGAAATTATATATATTTTATGACTCAAAATTTTTAAAATTGATAATTAAACATGAATTCAAATCTAGAAAAATTTTAAATGAATAGAATTTTATTTTTTTTTATAAATTATTCTGGTCAATTAAGTTAAAATTAGTATCAAAATTTTAAGAAGTCAAATTAGAATAAAAATGAATTTATATATAAAGTATGGCTTAGATTTAGCAAAAAAAAAAAAAATTTTATGATTTTAGTTTATCTATTAAATTTTAAAAAACCTACTATTGATTAACAATAATCATAAATAATAAAAAAATGTCTTTAAAAGAAAAAGAGAAATAAGAAAATAAAATGTTTTAATCAATTCAGACAATACACAAATCTCTTACAAAATTTGTAAAGATTTGTTTAAAGCAGCACGTGTTCACAAAGAATAGGATGGTTAAGATAGTCTGAATTTTTGAAAAACTTTCGAACTGAATTATTGCTTAATAGTATGCAGAGTGAGAACATTCTCTACACCTTTACATTAGTCACTAGATGCGTGTGGCCTTCTCCACCTTCTTTTCAGATGCTGGTTCTACCTTCCTAAAACTACTGTGCAATTTTACAATTTTGAACTAATACTTTCTATTATCCTTTTCATTTTGCTTTAATCTTACACCCGGATCTCTAGCAATCGAAATACTTGCTTTTTCCATAGAATTGCGTGCTTGAAATCTACTGAAAGTTAGAGTACAAAAGTTGGCTCACCAAAATTGCCTTACAATGGCAATGCGCCCTTAAATACACAAAAATGAACATTAAGCTTTTTTAAAGTAGTTCAAAGAATACTATTTAAACAATTTCTTCTTCAAAACCTATGTTCACTCTACCTTTGGTTGTAAATCTATGAACATCATTTTCATTTTAGTGAATTTTATTTTAAATAGAAAAGTTTTTCAAAAATTTATCTAGATTTTTTGGAGAAAAAAAAAATTGTTTCTGTTTAGTAATAATTTTTAACAAAATGAAAACTGATCGTAGTGCAACGCACAATAATATGAATCAATCAAATTGTTGGAATTCATTAATAAAGTTATCGCCAGTGAGCGCTTCATCTACGACCTATAATAATAGTCATTCTATATTAAACGAACATAATCAAATTAACCAAATCAATCGATTGATTCAAGTCAATCAACATGATTCGCCTCGTGAATCATTTTCATCAGATCAATCAATTAACAATACTTCATCTGAATATTCGTTTAATTCAAATTCAACAATATCGAATCAAAGCAATAATTTGGTTACAAGCACAATGAATAACATACATTTAATCGATCGAATGCCAATTGCAACAAATTCTAATTTACCAATTTCTCAACAACAATACTCAACAATCAAAGCATCAATTCAAATACCACTTAATCAAAATTCAATTAAAAATCAAAACTTAGCAAGATGCTTTAATAATCTGCCTACACCTGGTTTAGACAAGAGTAGAGTGACGAAGAAAAAGTAAGTTTTCAGTCCTTTTTTATGATATTGTTATTCAAAATATTTTAAAACAGACAATTTTAAAGTTTATTTACTTCCCTAAGTTAATATTATTTAAACATATCAATTAGATTTGAAAAAAAAAAATACATTTATCAATTAGAACGCTCAGACTTTACATTAAAGATATAAAAATAATGATTTAGGTGATAAAAATAGTAAGCATTGAATTAGAAAATTAGAAATAGAGCTCGTGTGGCTACTGATTGCAAAATCGTGAGTAAGGGTGAATAAAAGGGACTATAAATAAAGTAATCTCTATTCACAAATAGACGCCACTGTATTTGATTTATAAAATTATCATTTTTTTTTAAGAGAGTGCACCTGGCTTCTTATTTCGATAAAAGGTTAAAAATCCCTTTTTTTTTATTCAATTACTATTTGAAATTTTATTTTTTTTTTTTCTCCTAAAATAAATTCTTGCTTTGAATTCGAAGGGGTAAACAAAGTGCTTATAAACATGTACCACATCGTGAAAAGCCAGCACATGTAGTAGCTAAAAGAAATTGTCGTGAAAGAAAACGTGTTCAACAATTGAATGAAGCCTTTGGAAACTTGCGCAACAATATTCCAATTGAGAACAAAAATAAACGAGTATCAAAGGTAAGATTTTTATGTTAACAATCTTTCAAATTTCATAGATAATTTGCCCAATATCATACAAAATATTTAATTTTTATAAATATTTGAAATTTGAACCATTTCTCCTATTAAAATTTCAATTATTTTTTTATAGTTTAAAACTTTACAAAAAGCCATTGATTACATTAGAGATTTGAAACAAATGTTGAATGACTTCGATTCAAGCTGCTCTAATTCAACATTGAAATTGAAAGGAAACTTCAATTTGTCCGAATTAGCAAATTTAGATGAACCAACTTCAACATCCGAAATTAATTTCAAGCTTGAAGATGATGACACAAATCAATCAATTTTCGAAAGTGATTTTTTAGACGAAATGAGTCAACAATCTAGCGATACACAAACAATAATTGAACCTATAAATCGATATGCAAATAATTATTCATTCATCCATAATTCACATCCAGTCAATTTGCAACAATCGGCTGATACGAATAATAATCTTATTAATTCCAACGTTATCAATAGCCAACTCACCAACCAAAGTTTGGTGGTTAACAATTCGTTTGATTTAAATGTGATTAATTATTCCAACGGTAATCAAATTCCCCCTCAAAATCTTGTGAATAAAGAAAATATTTTATGTCAAAATGTATGTATCAAACGCCTATAATTTTTGTCCTATAATTTTGTACTTGTCGATTCTAATATAATTCTGTTTTTTAATTTTTCTTTAGGTGACTGTTGATTGTAATGTAATTTATAGTAATATATCGAATTCAAATTATAACAGTTAGTACACGTTATAAAACAAAATTTAAAAAAATAATTGAAATAAATAGTAAATTTCAAAACACACGCCTATATTATATTTTATCTGTATATTACCATTTGTAAATAGTTCGAAATATATCTACTATAAAAATTATTTCAAATTTACCGAATTTTTTTCATAATTTGTTAAAATTATCTTATTCTCTTAAATCTTTGATTGATTTGAAAATTGAATAATTTTGTTATCATTTTTTTAATCATATTCAACCAGTTTATGTTATTTTTTGAGTGGCCTATTGTTTTACTTAAATAAAGCTATTTTTTTCAAAGTTAAATAAAGTCATTTTTTCAAATTGAAAATTCTATATAGCCTTTTTTAAAATTTTTAAATTGACCGAATCAATTTATTTTGATAAAGAATTACAAACTTTCATTCTCCTAATTATAGATTTTTCGAGTCCTGTTTTCAAAAACTTAATTAATTTACAATCGATTCATTGATTGATGAGTAAAAATTACAATTCTCACCTTTACTAAATAATAAGGCAGGTTAATCTCATCTATCATTTAAACCATGATTAACTATTTATAAAGTAGATTAACAAGGTTGATGTTGAAATTGCAGATTAGTGTGAGCTGGATAATTATTTAAAATTATTTTTTGTGAAAACTCTAAAATTGGAATAATCATATTATAATTAGATTTTGATTGAATGTTTTTTTTTTTAAATAAAAATAAGAAGCTTTCATTTATATTGAAACCTATCTCATTTACTTTGTTTAAGGATATATATGAAAAAAAAATTCTTATTCACTTTTTTTTTAATACTTTTTTATTTAGGGTTTGGTGACCAGATCAGGCAACTGCATTTAATCTGAAAATTTTGCTTGATAGATAATCAAATTAAGATTTTATATATGTTTATATATATATATATATATATTTAAAAAAAATTTAACATTGCATACAATGTTTTTAAATGAATTGCAGTTATTGCAAAACACTTTCTTTATTCGAAATAATTTCAACAAGTTCTCAATAAAAACACCAGTACATGACAATTTGTTCAGTTAGGGTTGAACAAAGAAATTTTATCTATAATACATATGAAAAAATTGTGCATAAACAATATTGACTTGTAAATTGTTCATTTATCATAAAACTATTTGATATTCAGTTGTTTTCAAAATAGGAAATAGAAACAGGTATGTAAGACAAGCAGACCATTGATATGAGTGTTCAATAAATTCCCATAGAATTTCATTCAAGGAATTTTTAGTGAAACTCTACAATAAAAGTTTTACTCAAGTGGTCTTGTAACAGTTTGAAATACAAATTTTAAATAGATTGGTTTCGTTTTAAGTACTTTTTAATACATATGTTTAGGAGAATATTATTAGAATTTAAATTCAAACAATTTTTCGTTTGGATTATTCGCTTTCACGCACAAAATTTTTTTCTTTAAAAATTTATCAAACCTTTAGAATACTCTTGAAATGAAATATTGATTCAGTAATATTTCTTTTCTTTTGATTAAAAAAAATGATAATAACTTATTTCTCTATTCAATGGCGAAATTTTCTATCTGATAGGCAGATTCAATTTTTTTTGAATATATAAATATAAATGACACGATTATCTTTTATTTACTAAAAAATAAAACCCGGAAAATTTAAATTTGGTTAAAAAAATTCTAGGACAAAGTAAGTTCAATTGTGAAAAATTCATCAAATTTTTGATTAAAAGATTTAATGCTTTAAGGAATTAATATATTTAAAAAACCAAATATTCTTTTTCACTAAAATATATATAGAAAAAAAGAGAAAAAGATTTATTAGACAGCAATCTTTTAATTGCTTAATTATAAACACTTTCCAATGTATTTTAAGACATCATTATTTTTGATTTTAGATCAATCCTGATACGACTCAAATTTTAAGGTTGTTATAAATACTTTAATTCAAATAAAATATATTTAGAGCAATTTCTCAATTGTAAAGTGTAAATTTGATTTGTTTTGGTCGGTAGTCTTTATACATATGAAGTATCTATTAAATTTGACCTTTCACTATAAAATCGAAAAGCAATTTATGTTGTTTTTTTACTACATAGTTTCTGTGAAACATCAACTGGAGGTGCTAGAATTCGTCTCTGTTTAAATTCAATAATTGAAATTTTCCGATGAAATTTATAAATGGTGAATTTAATAGCTAAAGCTTTAATATTAATTCTTGATTATTAGATAGAAATTACGCTTTCCATATAGTAAATTTTTATATTATAAAAAGGTAACTTACACCTTAATTTTATAATTTTACTTGATACATTTTATAGTCATACTAAAAATTGATTCTTGTTTTTTTTTCAAAAAAATGAGATAATAAAGAAAGAAACTTTCGAAAGATATAAAGTAAACTTAACATTTGAATGTCTACGAAAATTTAAGAACAATTTTTTTTAGTTAGTCAATAAATTTAATTAGATTGGTCAGGGGTTGCGCAATTATTTAGAAAATTCCAAGAATGCACTTCTTTTATTATCTAACAATTTCTTCAAAATTTTTCAATTGATAAAATCATCAATCCTGTTAGAAAAAAAATTTGATTTTTCAAATCAAGTAAAATTAATAGAAAATAAATTTCAAATAAAAGCATAAATTTTTCCAGTTTCATGTTTTTAATAAAAAATTATTATTTATGAAACTTACAAGGATGTTTGAAACTTCGAAAACATGGAGGTATTTTTTTTCTTTAAAAAATACTTTCATAAATAATATTTAATCAATACTTTAATAAAAAAACTCTTTGAGAAGTTCTAATTGAGCTACCTGATCAATAGAGGCAAATCTATCAAAAAATGCGTTTTTATTTTTCTTGATTTATTTCTTTCAGACCCGATGGGCCACCAAAAAGGTAAAATACATAATTTATTGTTTAAAAAACTCATAACTTTCAAGTTTACGCCAATGATTTTAAAAAATATAATATTTTTATATATTTGAAATTATGATAAATTGTAGAGTAAATATTGATCTCTCCAGAAATATAGTTTATAAGTAAAGTAGTAGAAAAAATCAGCCTACCTTGATTCACAAAAATTTAAGATTATGAATTACATTTTTTTCGAATAGTTTTGCCCATATTATATTTGTTACGAAGCTATTTTTCATTTTTTTAATTCACATATATATTACAAATCAATAAACTAATGTTTATCGTTTGAAAAATCGTTTTATTATCATAGCCTAAGTTTTTTCATACATCTTTGAAGTAATTTAAATCTTTCAAAGATCATCTATAATTTACTTGTGTATTATATTGAATAAATAAAATTTAAAATTCTGGGACTTTTTGCAGTAATTAATAATAAATAATTTGAGGTAAATAATAAAATCAAAAAACTTAAGACTACTCACTGGAATAGCGAAATAATTTAGACACGTGTATGCTTGGTACATCATAGAAGTATATGGTTTAAGTGTAGACATTATCCAAACTAAAGTGAACGATATTCCAAAAAGTTAGCACCCAAGACACTTCAAATGGTACTTATGATAAAAAGAGTAGAAATTAGTTAAGTTAGTCAACACCCTGTTGTTCATTTTGAGTCATAGTTCTCATACTCTTGATGATTTTCAAACATTTTAAAACAATCATCAAGATACTCATTCAAAGCAAACATTATCGTAAGGGATAACTTACGATTCATTTGGCTTCAGATCACGAACTAACGTGATTTTGGCAAATTTCAAGTATATCATCGCTTTTTGTTTTACTTTTACTAGGTTGGAAATTTACTAGGTAATTTATTTACATGACTATGTTTTGAGATAAATTTTCATTATTTTTATCCAGGTTTTTATTTTTATTTTTGAATTTTCATTGTTCGCCCATTGAGTATTTGAGTGAAAATTAAATAATGCATTTTATTACTGGGCGATACAAATTTTTTATAGTTTTTATCTGTATAAATTTTTGTTTACAAAATTTAAGTTCTCTAATCGTGAATTCATATTTTACTTTTTTTATTGAATAAACCAATTCTAATGTTAATTATATATTAAATAATCTACATTTAAGCAAATGAATGTAAAATCAAATGCTTGAAATTTGAAATTAGGTGAAATATTTTGAAAAAAAATTATGTTTGCATATTATATCATTATTTACCTGTTAAACTATTCAAAAATCTAGCCTTCAATCTATCATACATCACTGAGTAAATAAATATCTATTTTTATGGACTAGTTAATTTTTACAAACGATAAAAAATTTTTCGCTTACAATTCAACTAATAATTTTGAGGATATATTAATTTTGTTGTCCTTTTAATTCATAAAAATCATTACCAATTATAGTTGAATCAGCAACAAAATAATTACGTAATTTAAACTTTGCTCTTTCTGATCTAAGATTTATAGTTATAAATTTTTCAATTCAAATTAGAAATAAAAATTAATTTTGAAATTCTGAAAAAAAATTATTCGAATAATATATCAAAGATTTTGAAGTAATTTTCTTTACATTGAGGAAAAATAAAAAAAATTATACAAAATTTTTATATTCATTTTTTTTTTGCGCAAAACGCCCATTTATTGTGAAAATATTTTTAAATAGTTCGATCGATTCCCGAGTGCTAATTTGATAAATAAAACTTCGATTGTTAAATGGTTGCAATTGGAAATATACAAATGGGGCATTTGATCATTGCAATTTAAACTAACTTAAGAGAAAATAATTAGAAGTTACCAGTCGATTCGAAAGTCTAACTTATAAATTACAGACATTCTTCGCTTTATTTTAAAAAGCATGACTAATAATTATTGTGAATTGTTGCTAAAATTCAACAGTTTTCTTTATTTTTTTACTTACAAAAAAGTGTAAAAATTTTTAAATTTCTATAAATCATAACTCAATTATAAGCTCCTAAATCAAACGGTTGTCAGAAAAAAACGAAATTTTGAAGCGGAAAATCAAAAAAGTTTTATGGACCTAATGATAAAGTGTGTGTATAGTTTTGAAGTAGCGAAAGAAATTTTTTATGAGCGCCTTTTTTCCAGATTCGGAAATCTTTTTTTTATTCAAATTTATGACTTTAAAATTTGTTTTCAAGTAAAAAAATTTTAATGAATTTTTTTTCGCAGTCACGTGACATAACTTAAAGATATCAAAAATAAGGTCAAATAAGTTAAAACATTTCACCATACTTGTAAAAATATATAATTGAAAATTTTTGGAAATCTATAAGCAGATAGCAATGAAAAATCGCAAATTTCAAAAAAAAATTCAGCATTTTAATTTTAAAGTTAAATGCTAATGCTCATTACATTTCATAATTGTGCATCACAATTCGTTTCATTGCAAAAACATATTTATGTGAATAGTTTAACGCTAATCTACAAACATTGTAAATCAAAAGGTCAACCGAATTTGGCTTTCGACAATTTTTGTTAAATAAACAAAAAAATTCACAAATTATCAAGCTATTTTCAGCCGTATACAGGAAAGCAAACAAATTTTTTATTTTTATTTGAAAATAGTAAGAGAAATTATCTAGTAAAGTTTTTGTAAGGAAATAAAAAAATATTTTAAAATCAATTTCAATGAATAGAATGAGCCGTAGCAAATCAATGGCCAATTAAGATTTAAAGTCAAAGTATATCTACGATCCATTTTATCACAAAAAAAAAACACCGTTGATTAAAATTTGAAACTATAAAATAGATCTCAAATAAATGAAAAAATTCTTTGATCAAAGAATAATCATTGGACAATTATTGGACTTCAGATTGAACACACTACTACTGAATACACAATTTGTTTACATTTTGAGTGTATTAGTCATAGGTAAGCGTAAATTTTGACAAATTAAAACATTAAAATTTTATCACCGTTTCACAAAATTTAGTGTCAAAATGACCACACACTTCTACCCTTTTCAAATTAATTTCTTGTCGTTTTAAATTTATTTTGTTCATTTACTTGATTTATAACAATAGAACCTATTAGTTTTTAAAAAAATTAAGTATTTGTATATTAAATTTGATTCAGAAAATTTGTACTGGCTAAATTTTTTTTTGTAAAGCGTGAATTTGCAATCAAAGGTTAACATATTTTTAATGTTAAAACTTAAAAAAATTTATCATCTATTTTTTTATCAGAAATAGTTTTTTGAAATCTAAATAATCGACTTAAGTAAAAGCAATAATATGATTTGCTTATAAGACCATTTATTTAGTTGTATTTACAGAATGGGGTTAAAACCTTATAGATTTAACAAAGATCATAGCACAATGTCGATGATATAATGGATTGAAAAATACGAAACTAAAATCAAACAGATAAGTGTAGTGTTATAAAGATAAGTGTAATATTTTAACTATATTCGACACATAAAAATTAAAGGAAAAAGTGTGGCTAAAAAATCAAATTCAACTGTATCAGTAAAAGAAAAATGACCAATTTTTTAGGATCAGTTAGATGATAAGGTAATCTAAACTAAAGATTTTACGCTAAGACCTTTAATTTTTCAGTTTAATTTTTTTTTCAAGAAAAATTTTTATTAAAAATTTAGCAAATTTACAGATGAAAAAAAAATAGATTTGATAAATAAAATGAAATCAAATTTAAAAAAAAAATGTTTATAATAAATTGTATTACAAAAATCTATAACAAGAATTTTGACTTTAAAATAAGAAAAAAAAAGACAAACTACTCAAGAAATAAGTATCGTTAGGTCTAATTTTTTTTAACTGAATGAGTTAAATTGACCATCGATACTTTGATTTTTTAGGTTGTAGATAATCCCTCGAGAACAATTAATGCTTTTTTGAAATAAGCTAATTGAACCAAGTTTTATTTTAATTTGCAGTTTTTGCAAGCTTACCGCAATTGAACAATTATTGTTTAGAAGAATGTCTACTTTGCTTTTGAGATTAATTTAATATTAAATTAAATTAAGTATTACTTTACCACATAGTGTGGGCTATGCATGTACGATTTTTATTTATCAAAATAAAATCATGAACACATTGTTTATTTCAGGTTTGTCGGATTTTCAACCTATATTTTACATGGTTAGTCAGACTAAGAGGCGTGTTTAAGTTAACAAATTGCAAAAAATAATTTTGGTCACTATTACGAATTAGTATAAGTAAAAATTAAAAAAAATAGTAAACGGGTTAAAAGTTGGTTTAGACTACCTGTAGAGAATAATAAGTGTTGGGCGTTTTAATACTTTTCGATTTATAAACTTTATCAAGTATTCTTAATAATGTATTATTCTTCTCAAGCACAGTATGCAGTTTTATATTAGTAAGGTTATTCGAGTAGATAAAATATATAAAACTTCTATACAGATGCTAAAGTTTTACTCTTATAGTTAGATTTGATCACTTGATATAGTTTTGTCTATAATCACCCAAAGAATAATTTTAGGACTCTTAATTAAGTTTCTAATTTACGTATTATAATAAATTTACCGAAACTTGAAATATTACCTTTTTCTACTTGATACACATATTTATTTTTACTAAAAAAGTCTCGAAATAATTTAAACAGTAGTCTAGGAAAAGGAGTTAATTTTCATCAGTCTGATGATATTACTATCAATTGTGATAAAACACTGACTTACTCGGCCCTTCTCAATAATTAATAGCCTTGCTATTGATCTTAGAATTTAGTTTATTTATCGAATTGAAAATACTGCGAAAATACATTTTTTGTTTGGCTTGGAATTGAAATTTCAGTCCCAAAAATTTTCATTTGCTGATATATAAATCACAGCTTATAAACATTAATTTTAATTTATAATCTTGCTTTACATCTTAAGTATTCTCTTAATAGATCAAGAATGAAACTTGTTTCCAAAATTTTATACACCACTCAAATACATTTTAAATTCTATGTTTTTAATTTTTAATAAATGTATTCGGGTCTTAAATTCACCATTTAGGTCTATCTTCTAATTGGCCAATAAATCCGAGTAATGAATCAATTTATAAATTTTTATTGATAAAATGTTTATTTTATATACAATTTTTTTTGAGGCTAAAAATTACTATATTTCAATCCTGACATTATATATTAGTATTAGAAAAAAGTACCCTCTAATTGAAAATTATCGATTTCATAAAATTAATAATAGCATTATCGTAGTAAAAAATAATTTTCAAATTTTCTAAAATTTTTCCTTCAAATTACTCTTTTTAACGTACGCAAACAAATTCTATTCTATCATGTATTTAGAAAAGAGTTCAATTAAACAATATATATTATTAAATATATTTTATAAATCATATTTTATAATTTTTATTAATAATTTTTTAATGAAGACGGGTATTTTTCATTATTTACGTATTTTTACAAAATAAAAATATTGTCTATCAAATTTAGAGAATTTTTAATCCCAAAATTCTGATTTAAAATTGGTTTAAAGAGAGCAGGTGTTATTAACGCTGATCATTTTTCGTATTCTGTTTCATCAAATGATTCATCACTCGGCTGACAAAAGCTGTAAATAAGAATAAATATTTTTATTTATTTTAATTCAATTAAAATTTAATAATCTATTTTTTGATAAAACTATATTTTTCAAAAGAAATTTTTATATAATTATATGCAAATTCGTAGAATCATCAAAAGAAATTCTATATTTTAATAAAAAGAACTCAATATTTTTGAACTTTTTGTTTAGAGATAGAAGATTTGACAATAGCTTGAAAAAATTTTCTAATCTAATCTTCAAAAAAAGAAAGAGTAGTGACATAGTTTATAGTCATCAATGAATTATTCCTTTTTTCCAATTTCAAAAAATCATACTTAAATTTTGAAACCAATCTCTGTACTAGCAAGATAATGATTTTAATGGAGAAATGTTAATGGGATTCGTTTGTTGAAAATTATATATATTTTTAAAACATTGCGTCCAGGTGCTTTTCTATTTATAAAAAGTCTAAATTTACGAACTAAAGACACTTATTTGAACGTGAATCATGCATCTGAATTTAGTCTGCTGACCATTTAAAAATATCAAAGCTAAAGTAATTTAGTTTTTATTATTTAGAATTTTTCATTAGGCAACTGATTGTATTAAATTTGTGCATAAGATTTTCGAGTAAAGGATAAGAATTAAAATTTGCCTCAAGTTTCTATTAATAATTTGTTTAACTCTAAATTTTATCTATTTTCTTAGTTTTTACACCTGAATCCAAAATTTATGACGAATACGTATCACCACTCATTAAATTTAACCAAATATTTTCTGGCCTTCAGTTTCTCTAAATAAATATTCAAACTCGAAATTTTTGAATTATCAATAAATATATATTAAAATTCTTTTGATGAATTTTAATATTTCAATACCTGCACCTTAAATTTTAATTCATAGAAAATAATTGTTGGGCAAAATACAAATGTTTTTAACAAAGCAATTGTAACATTTTCCAAAAATTGAAAATAATAAAAATTTTTCACTACGAACTCGCAATCATGTTTTTATTTTCATTAGACTACCTGTTTTTTTTTTTAAAAATTTCATTGATTTTAGTTGTACTTATTCGGTATTATTTAAATAATGATTCATTAATGATCACTCAAATAAAGTTACTCAATAATAGAAATGAAGAATATGTAAATCAATCTTCATAGTTGAGCGAACATCATTTGAGTGGTTAAGAAGTTCTTATTCAAATGAAAGCAATTTTTTTATGAGTTTATTGATGACTTTATGCAAGTATCATTACTAAAATCAATTATATCTGCTATACAAATGGCTTTTATTTGATAATTTTTATGATTGAACTTGTATCGTATTAAGTAATCACACACCTATACAAAAAAAAAAAAAAAGGAACAAGTTAAATAAAGAACTTTAATTGAAAATAATTAAGAAAACAGACAAGTTTTTTTTATATTCTTATTTTAATAAACCCAAGTTTTTTTTGGGTGTCAAATATGAAATTGTATCCTAGAACTTGAACCAAATTTTTTAAAACTCTTTTTTTGGGTTGGTATATAAAAGCGAAATTTAAAAAATCATTATGTACTTCTTAGACATAGCTAAATAGAAAAGTTGAAAATAATTTAAGAGCTTTCAATTCATGGACTAGTGACTATTTGATCTTGTAAATAGTTTTAAAATTTTATTTCTATACAACTTGTACTAAAAAATTTTCGTGAATTTTTCGTTTATGTGTTAAAAGAAAGTACCTTGAAACACTTGAAAAACATTTTCTAGAAGACAATAAAATGAATCAATGATTATAGATCAAATGTTTTACCAACTAAGAAAAATTATTCAATCATTAAGCTTAAGTCGCTTCTTTGTTTTCTAAAAACTATGCAAAATTATGAAAATAAAACAATTTCAATTCTTATCAAGCCAAAATCAATAAATTTTATGAAGTCGAGCTTTCATTCTAGTCTATTTCGGTTGTGTGTACCTGTCTTTTTACCACAATTATCACTAAATTTTTTTATCTTTCTTACTAAAAACTAGATAATTTCTAAAAATAGTTTTAATTGTTAAAAAAAAAAAACATCTAGAATTTAAATATTTTCTTATATTTGTTCCTTGTATCAGTTCAAAGAAGGTTTTTTTTTTTATCTCATTCAAAACTTTTTGTGCTTTTGCATCTTAGTCTCTTAAATTTTATTTTTTATTAAGCTGTAAATTTTTCTAGCTTCAACTTATTGAATAAGTTTATAGATTTATTAAAAAATAATTTTGTGATGGCATCCGAATTGTTAATATATATAATTTGACTAGAAAAAAAAATATTGCATCTTTTTCGATTTTATTTTTTGTTATGTGAGTTATCTCAAAAACTTTTAGTAAATAGTCTTGTTGATTAATTAAATCAAGTTTTTTATCAAATTTCAAATCATGGACAATAATTATAAAGCACACTAAAAATGAATAAAATGAGCTTTTCTATTTTAAGCATAATAAACTTTTTACTTGACTTAGCAGTCTTTCTTTTTGTAATGCCAATTATTTATTGATTCAATAATCACCTTTTAAAATTTTACAAAATGTACATCATGTAACATTATGAAAAAAAATGTTTGTATTTTGCACACTAAGTTATAAAAAAAAACTTATTCAACGAAAGAAAAACTTGAATTATGTGCACACCTTAGTCAAAACTTTACTTTTGAAGGAAAACAAAAACCTCTGTGATTTAAAGAACAAAAAGAATCATATCATTAATTCTGTTCAAATATACGAAATCCAGGTGATAAACATCTAAAAAATTGGCCCGAACGGAATGTTTACACTATCTAACTTCTTTGGTTTTTTTTTTGCATTAAATAGAAAAAATGCACATAAATATTATAATCTAGTGAATGCTAAAAATAAGCGAAAAAAAAAATTTTTTTTTATGGAAAATTTTCATGTATTTTCAACGGCTTAAAATTTTATTCGAACATCATTTGATTATTTTTTAGTAGAATCATATTAGTTTAAACACTACAAATTTATTAAATATTTTAGTGATTTGCATCAGAATTAAATCAATTTTATTTTGTGACGAAAATTCAAAAATAAAATCACATATAAATTTTTTTTCGTTTTATACAAATGCTTTATTTGTTTTCTCCCTTATTGAAATT
>BLXL01000471.1:0-25543 GCA_023170135.1 Acarapis woodi
TATTTCGATCATTTAACTAAATTATGTTTATGTACAGTTGAATGTGTCTCTGCTTTTGCATCAGATTTACAACTTCAAAAACAATTATTTAAATCTGGTGCATTTTATAGTCTATTATTGTTCTTATTTAAATATGATTATACTCTTGAAGAAGGTGGCGTAGAGGCTAATGAAGAAACTAATCAACAAGAAGTGGCAAATCAACTTGCTAAAATGTCGATTATTGCCCTCTCTAGATTAGCAGGAGATTTAACATCTGAAGAACGATTAAAACGTAAAGAACAGAGTGAACCATTAACTATTGAAACTAATAATACGATAAGACATTGTTTGAATGTACTTCTTACACCATACTTAGCTCGTAAATTTAACACGGAAAATCTTCCTTTTTTACTTAAAGAATTGACGAGTAATGTTGAAAATCCTTACTTGATTTGGGATAATAGCACAAGAGTTGAATTGATTGAATATCTATCGAATCAATTGCAAGGAAGATTAAAAGGAACTCAACAATCAGAAGAAGCACTTTATAACACAAACTTTGTCTATTCAGCTCACAAAGATGAACTTGTTATTGGTGAGATATTTGTTCGTATTTTTAATCAGCAACCGACATTTCAACTATTTAATGCTAAGGAACTTACGACAGCCTTACTTGACTATATTGGTACACAAGCACAATATTTACATTCCGCACTTGTCCTTAATCAAAATGATAGAAATTCCCCACCCAAACCAAAATTGAGTTCTGCTCGTCTAAAAAACATTCAAATTTCACTTCAAGCACTTTGTAATGTAATCAAATATAATTCTGGTGTTGAAACAGTTTGTTTAGGAAATTTTAAACTTCTGTTTTCCTTACTTAAACTAGAACAACTTACTCAATTACAAATGTTAGCAATCAATGTGATTTCATCAGTGTCTAATAATCAAGAATGTGTCGCAGATATAGCTGCTTCTGAAGTTTTAGTTTATTTATTGCTTGTTTTGCACCCACTTTCCAATTTAACTAATGGAACATCTGTGAAAACTTCATCTACAGGTGATCTTATATCTTTCGATCAAGATGAAGAAATCGGCAAAAAAATTGATTCTAAAACAAAAAGTGATTTTATTTGCAAACAGTCAGCAGTCTTAGATACCTTGCTGCCTTTGATGTCTAACAATAAATTAGTAAGAGAAGTACTTAATAAAGGTGCAGTGATTTATCTTTTAGATTTATTTTGCCATTCGACAAGTTCATACGTACGAGAAAAATCTGCTGTGCTTTTGTCCAAGATGAGCAATGATAAACTAAATGGCCCTAAAGTACGAATTTTGTTCTCGAAATTTTTGCCATTACTATTTCTAGATGCAATGAGTGATTCACCGGAAGCTGCTATTAATTTATTTGACGGTCAACAAGAAAATCCAGAATTAATTTGGAATACAACCAGCAGAGAAACAGTTTCTAAAGTTGTACGAAAAATGGCAATCGATCTTTTTAATGAGCAACACGTTAACCCATCAGCTCAATTCAAACTAAATGAAGATTTTAAGGTTGTCAATCCGGAGTTAACCAAAGAGATTGCAATTTCTGGAGTTTTTTTAAGATTATTTGTACAGAATCCATCTTGGGTTTTGCGTAGACCTAAAGAATTTCTTACTGATCTTATGGATACTTTTCAAACAATGTTAACAAAAGAGTCTAATGTGAGTATTTTTTTTTTTAAATTTAACTCATAATTTAAGTTATGGATGACTTATTTACCTTTTATCATTAATTTGAATAGGAAAATAAAATTAATTTGGTCACTCAGAGTATAATTTGTTTATTGCAAACTCAGCCCACCTTACTTGAATTTATTCCACCTATGGGTTATATTCAGGGTATAATCAAAGCTCTATCGAATAAAAAAGAGCCACTTATAGTCAAATGTTGTTTTCAGATCACAAATCAAATGTCAAATTCAAGATCTTGCATTGACACGATGTTGCAAACGCCTAATTTAATTGAATATTTTATAGACGCTATTAGTATAGACAATACACTTGTTGGTGTGGCATGTGGCACACTTAATCGAATTTTGATTGCGAATGCTGATCAACTTGTCGAGCAAGTGCTTAAAACTGGTCTTATTAAATTATTACTTGAAATACTCGACTCTAATCAAATTCCAAATACTTCTTCAACAATCAAAGCACAAATTGTGCAGGTATTGAAAAAAATGTGTCAAAGTGAACTGTTTGGTGGACAAGTTACTGTAATACTCGATGGTAATTCTATTTGGAATGAATTCAAAGATCAGAAACATGATCTTTTTATTACTCAAGCATCAAATCCAGCCTATATAACAGGTAAATTTTCAATTATATTCCATTATAAAATCTATTTTGATTAATTTTTCTTGTAATAGGTGGATCAGTCAATGTTGCAGGCTATTTAACTCAGGGTACTAATAATCAATTCCAAGCATCAACACAACCTCCTCCAATCGATTAATGTAATCTAATGTTATCTTATCATAATTTTTCAAAAATTTACAAGTCTTTGTTCAAGTTTGTGTATTTGCAAATCGTTTTAAAATCATAGTATCACCTAGTCGTGTTTGCAAGCATATTGGATATAATTGTTTTCAATATCCTAGTCTCAATCCAAGAATAATTATTTGATTTATTTCAAATGTATAAAAATTTTAAGACATGTATTACAGAATTTTTCAAATCTTTGCTACCGTTTTCATTTTCGCAACTTATTCATCCAATAATTTTATAGGATTTTTCATTATTTTTTAATAAATTTTTTTGTATATTTTTAAATTACATGAGTTTATAATTAAGCACTAAGTTAGGTAATATGCAATATAGTATTTATTACTGTGATATAATCAATTAAATCAACAAGTAAATTTGTCAAATTTCCGGATATTTTTCTGTTCTTGTCTTTGTGTATGCATAATTCATTTGATAAAAAAATCTATCATCAAAAAATTTCCGAGAAAGAAATTTTATCATATACTTAATTTAGATAAATATTATGCATTTTCATCGATTAGTTTGTAAATTTTAAATAATTTTTACCTTATTTTTTTACTTACTATGTATCTATTTTTTTATTTATTTTTTTGCCATTTGTCTTCTATTTTCTCCATATTGAATTTATTTATTTTTCAAAATAGTTTTTTTTTTTAAAAAAGATAATTTTAAAAGAAAAATTATTTTTTACAGTAATAATTAATAAAATTCTAATTTTTGAACATTGTTATTCTCATATCTTGCGTGTAATTTGTTTGATTGATTTCTTAAACATAATTCGCCTTAATATAATTATCTGTTTATTATCAAAATAAAACTAATTTATTAATATTCTAATTAAATTCATTAAAATAATTAGAACTGATTAATGAAAAATTTTAATTGAAATTGAAAATTTTTTATTTTGTGGAAATAGAAATTTTATCTATTTTTACTAGTTGTTTATAAATAAATACAAATCGTGTCTGAAAAAATCATCTAGCATTAGAGAAAAAATTTAAAAAGATTCATTATACATTTGTTCATTATCCAAAATTCGAATTGTGAATCAATTATATTTTATTCTATCTTAGATTTCTCTTTTTAAAATAAATTTTTTATAAACAAATAATTTTTTCGAATAAAACCATGTCAAATTATATCGAAGATCAAAATAATGAAATTGATGCATTAGAATCTATATATGCTAATGAATTTTGTATCATTGAGCGTGAACCATGTGCAAAATTTTCGATAAAATTGACCACCGACGATTATGAGGATAATGAAGTTCAGTTGACTGCCTTAATTGTATTCGAATTCACCCCTAAATATCCAGACGAAGTTCCAAAAATAGAGGTAGCAATCAAACGAATGTTTGTAGTATGAATTTTTTATCATTACATTTTAATGTAATTTCTTTAATTATAGATAACTGAATATGGAGATGATTTTTTAGATGAATATAAACAACAACTAGAAGATTTTCTCGGTGAAGAAGCAAAAAAGAATTTGGGTATGGTTATGATATTTACTTTAGTCAACTTGGCGACTGAATGGATGATTAATAAGGTCGAAGAATCAAAAGATAAAACTAGAAGGGAAAAGGAACGTAAATTGAAAGAATTAGAAGAAATTGAACAAAAAAAATTTGAAGGTATATTTAAATTACAAAAAAATATATATCAATTACATTATCACTTATTTTTTGATTTAGGAAATCCATCTGAATTGTTTTTTGATATAGTTTAAAATAACAAAAAGATTATTAATAGATTTTTATATAAAGGATATTTTTCTCTCAACAGGTACTCGAGTAACATTAGAAAGCTTTATGGAATGGAAAAGAAAATATGAAGAAGAAACTGGCAAAGCAGCTATTAAAGCTAAATTAGATTCTAATAAAAAATTAACTGGACGTCAGCTATTTGAAAGAGATGATTCATTAATTAAATCTGATTTGCAATTTATGAAAGATGATGATGCAGTATGTGTTGATGAGTCGTTATTCCAAAATTTAGAAGACTTGGATTTAGATGATGAAGATTCCGATTTCGATCCTGATGATCTAACAAGTGATTCAGATTGACATATGAATTTGTTAGAATTTAACTAGAATATTTTTGTAAATTTTTTTTTAATAAAGAACTTAAGTTGTAAATCGAAACTAGTATCAAATAAGAATGTTAATAAAGATTTAAAATCAATTTCAAAATTAGAAATTATGGCTAATTGATTCTTAATCTGAAAGTATATTCATTTGGATAATTTTGACTGAATATTGCGTTGATTTTTAACTTTTTTTATTTCATTGTGTTATTAAAAAAACTTTTTATCAAGTAATATAAAAAAAATTTAATTATGATTAATTCTTTTATTAAATGAAGATTTTGAATTTTTTTTTATTGAAACAAGAAAATATGATTTAGAATAAAATTAATTTAGGTTCTCACAAATGATATTCACTCAAAGGTAAAAAAATATTTTAATTTTATGTATCTTCAGGTCTTTTTAATTTTGGCAGAAAAATATTAATGGTTAATGAAGATGAGCTTATTAAAAAAAAAAATTAAACTTATTAAAACAGTTCTATGATAAATTAAGAGCCAAGTATGTTCATCAATACCGTATTTTAAATAAAACTTTATAAATAGAAAAAAAGATAAAATAATTTAAGTTTTCTAAAAAATTATTGAAAAAAAAAAAACATAAAATAATTTAACTTCGATGTACAAATAGCCTGAGTTATTTATGCAATTAATTTGTTTGTTTACATTTTTTATTTAGAAAAGTTCTGTGTGCTTAGCAATATACATATAATTACAAAGCTTGATAAGATTTTTAATATCAATTTGATAATTTTACCATTAAAAATTTAGCCTGCTTAATTATATGCAAATCAGTAAAATTAATAAATAGTTTATCCATTAATTAAGAAAATCAAATTTCTTTTCTGAATTGTATTCATCAATTTACTATTTTGTCAACCCTTAATTCATTGAATTTTTCCATCACATTGTTGTGATTTGAAATTGACAGACAATTAATTCAGTTGTTCACTTATCACTATAACATGATAGATTATTAGAAAAAATAATTATTTGCTTGATCAATATTATCATCAAAAAATAATTCAACAATAACTTTAAAAAAATGGGCAATCATTTGTCTGGCACTGTGCCTCAACAGATTCATCCTCTTGAATATTATTTGAATGAATTGAATTATTATCCAGGAGATATTACTTTCGATTGCAATATGGGTTCAACTAGGTTTTTCAAGGTGGCTAGGATTAAACAAACTTTCAATCTCAATCAAGTACCTAGTATTTTAAACCGAATAAAAGACGAAAGTGCAGATTTGAATTCTAATGAAAGTAATATGATCACTCAAACGATACCAGGCTTGGGAGTGGCCAAAATATTCGTAATCACAGATCCTAGTCTGCCTCTTAGTTCACACAAAGAAAAGATCAAGCGTTTGAGAGAAAAATTAAGAGATAATCCAAGTTGTTTGACTTATGCGGATGTAATTATCAACGACAAAGTGGCTATACTCATTCGTCAATATATTAAATATAATCTGTATGATAGACTTAGTACAAGACCATTTCTCAACATGTTCGAAAAAAAATGGATTACATTTCAAATACTTAAATGTGTTGATTCAATACATAAATCACAAGAGATACACGGTGATATAAAAATTGAAAATATTTTGCTCACAAGTTCAGGTTGGATATTGTTAACCGATTTCGCGACTTACAAACCGTCTTATTTGCCAGAGGTGAGTTTTTGAAATTGAAATAATTCAAATATTAATGCTTTTTATATATTTAGGATAATCCAGGAGATTTTTCGTACTTTTTTGATACATCTAGAAGGCGCACTTGTAATATAGCACCTGAAAGATTTGTATCTGAATCATTTTTCAATGAACAGCTAACAAATTTCTCCAATTCTCAAAGTATTAATCAAACCTTAATGAATCAAAATATTATCAATTTTGTAAAACCAGAAATGGATTTGTTTAGTGTTGGTTGTGTGATCGGAGAACTTTTTATTGAGGAATCATTATTTGATCTATCAGCATTATTGTCTTACAAAGCAAAAAATATTAATCAGCTTAAAAAAAAAGATTTAGAAGAGAGCGAAAATAATTTAACAACAGAGTCAAACTCACCACAAAATAGATGTCTAGATAATACGAAAGTTATTGTGGAAGGGAAATTAAAAGAATTGCCATCATTTAATGAAAACAATAAGTTAAAAAAAGTAAATTTTATTGAAATCAAAGAAATACGTGATTTAATATTCAATTTAATTGATTTAAATCCATTAAATAGAAAAGATTGCTCTAAACATTTAACTGAATTATTTGAGAATGCTGTCGTACCTAAATTCTTTTTTTATCTTTATAATTATCTTAGTAATTTAAATCCATTAAGTCCTGATGAGAAAATTATCAAACTTGATAAGGATTTTGATCAACTTTCCAAACAAATTTTAGAAGAAGATAGTAACGGATTTCTTATAATAATCAACAATGTGCTTTCTTGTTGTCGAGCTGTAATACATACCTACGCCCGTATAACTGGTCTTAATCTAATCATTAAAGTGATCAAAAAAGTTGATAATGATAATCTTAAAAGTAATATAATTTTAGAACGTATTTTACCCTACATAATGAATACAATCACCAAAGATACTTGCCCTAAAGTTAAATCACATTCAATTCATTGTCTTACTGAATTATTAGATCAAGTTGAAATTGTTTCAGTCTCAGATAAAAACGTTTTTCCAGATTACATTGTACCCGCACTTTACAAAATAGTGCAAGATGAATACGCACTTGCTCGAACTAGTCTAGCTAAAAATTTACCTTCTCTGAGTAGAATTGCATTAAAATTTTTGAATGTTTGTTCATCTGCGACGAATAGTCTTAATAGAGATGAAGAAACGGCTAAAAATGAAAACAAAGAAAACTCTAATTTGACAGATGATAAATTAATATCAAATGATGAGATTACAGATCAAGTTGGAATTGATCGGCAGAAAAAGATTGCTATGTATAATAAAGAATTGAAGGCACTACAAAAATCATTTCAATTTATATCCTACGGCATACTCACTGATAAAGAGATAAGTGTACGAGTTGAACTAATGATGAACGATGATCTTATACAATTGTGTACATTTTTTGGCAAACAAAAAACTAATGAAGTAATTTTTTCGCATTTAATCACCTTTTTGAATGAACGAATTGACTATGAACTTAGATTTGCATTTTATCAATGTGTGAAACCTATAGCGTCATATTTAGGCATTCAAAGTTCACCTGTAATCAAGCCACTTTTACAACAAGGTTTTACAGATTCTGAAGAAACCGTGATCAATCAAAGTATTCTAACAACAGCTTATCTTTGTGAATCCGAATTAATGACTAAAAAAGGGGCCCTTGAATTGATAGCAGATGCAATACCACTCATTGTACATCCCAATTTAAGTATTCGTCATTCAATGGTCAAACTAGTAGTAAATTGCAGTCAAATGTTAAGCATAGCTGAATTAAATTGTCGTCTTCTTCCTATGGTCAAACAATTTTTAAAAGAAGATCAAAAAGACAACCTACTATACCTGTCAAATACTATTACAGACATATCACTTTTACTTGACTCTTTAGTTGAACCAGTGCCAAGAATAATTTATGATCTTATTCTTAACAAAATTAATGCAGCTTACATACTTGAATACTTTTTTGAGACATTAGAAAAATACCATCCCTTAGAAAAGCAACAAACTCAACTTAATGAGACAATTCTCAATGTATCTACTTTAGATCATTTTTCTAGCTCACCAATTACATCAAATAGATCAATATTATCTCATTCAAATTTAGGCTATTCTTTAACTCCATCAAATCCAAGTATGAGCAGTTATCAACAAACGAATTCATCAACGCTATTAAATTTTTTAGAATTACTTATTGAAGAAGGTCTCGATAAGGCAGTCAAATATAAATTGCTGAAAATGTCAAGTTTAATGGTTAGAATTTACAAACAAATCAAATCAACAAAGTCATTCATTGCTAATAGTCAGAAACAGACTAAAAATCAGAAAACACCATCCACTTATACTAAACCAATTAGTCCTAATAATTCATCATTTCAAAACCGACTTATAAATAGCAACTCTGAAAGATTCGATGATATTAAACAAGTTAGAAAAGACAACAAACGTCTTTGTTTTCTTGATTTATTAAATCAAAAATATTCTCCTATAAGAAGTGATTGGCACATTCCTTCAACAATTAGTATAAATTCATCAAATATCGAATCACTTAATTATAATTTAAATCAAAATGATGAATCGCAGCAGTTTGAGATTGCAAAAGAAGCAAAAGAAACAATGAGTGGCAAAGATCATGAAACTAATTATGATGTTAAAGAGAACATTGAAGAGTATAATGTTAATGAATCTGATTGTATTGAACAATCGCAACCATCTGATCGAAATGATGATCAAATCACATGTCCACCTTGTGTGTACGATTTGCAAGCATTGTTCAAGCATAAGCAAGAAAAATTTATTGAATTGTTTCACAATAGGAAAACAATTGATTTTAGAAAAAATGAAAATTTGAATATGACTGATCAATCGACTAGTATGAGTAGTAGCGCAACTACTATTATATCAACCGACTCTCTTCAAAATCCTCAACATGAATTTATTAATTTACAAGATGGTCATCACGCAATTACAAATTATAGACCAAGTGGAAAATTAATTGCTAATTTAACTGAACATAGTAAAGCTGTATCTAAATTATTAACGATAGGTAATAGCTTATTCTTATCATCTTCTTATGATGGTACTATTAAGTTGTGGGACGGTAACAAAATGAATCAAGGTGCTTGTCTAGTGAATAAATCAATGCAAACATTTAAAATTGATAAACCTGATGAATATTTTTTAGGTATGTGCTATTCGTTCGGCAAAGAATTATTGATTGGCTATTCAAATAATGACAATCTCTATGTAATCAAGGTTAATTATTCAAATCCGAAAATGACACTTTATGAAACTATCGATAATTTTTGTAAAAATCCAATATATGACAATAAGCGAAACATGAACAAAAGTATTCTTCTTAAAGGTTATAAGCGTTCGTCTGGTTTGGCAGCAGACAAGAAATTAGTTACAAATACACAAAATTATTCAATCACTGACATATGCTCGAATTCAGCATTTGTGTTCATTTGTTCATTTTCTAATTCAACAATCAAGGCATTTGATCTTCGTTTGCCATTTACAAAATCAATTTGGTCAATGAATACCTATCCAAATGAAGGTTTAATCACTTGTATAGCTGAGGGTGATTCGTGTTTATTTGCCGGAACATCTTATGGTCACATTGTGACTTTTGATACACGATTCCAACTTCGATCAAATACAATGAGTTATGCCGTGCAACGTAGAGTTCGACGCCTTCTATATACATCCAAAGGGCTTTATGCAGCTGTTGAAGGTTATAATGAGATTTCATTATGGGATTGTGAATCTAGTTCAAGAATCAAAACTTTATGGGCATCAAATGCACCACCACTTTCTAATCGAATATCAAACAATTCCGTATATAGTCTGATTAGTTCAAATTATGGAAATAATGATTTTAATGGTTTAATAAGTTGCGGTTCGGATGCTCGTATTCGATACTGGGATTTAAAAAATCCTCACAAATCATACTTGATTGTAGATAATTATTTTCGAAGCAACAATTCGACAACAAATAATTCAGCTACTGTTACTATCGGTAATTCACCTAACTTAAATCGTAACACCAATGTAACCTATATGAGCAAATTTATTGAAGGTATGCATTTGATTCAAGAATTCGATCACACTTCACATTCACAAACTGAACAAACTACAATTCCAAACAAAGATTCAAGCAGCTATAATAGTTATAATAATTGGGACCCTCAAGATATTTCACCCGCCCATAAAAATATCATTACTGATATTATATGGCTGAATAAGTCAGGTCTACTTGTTTCTGCTTCCAAAGATGGATGTGTAAAACTTTGGAAATAATCTATTTATATTTTTTAAAATATGATTAAATTTATTGTATTTTTTATCGTCGCTTCAATTATTGAGATATATTTATTTTTGCTTAATGATGTAAATAATTAATCATATTGATTAAAATTCTTTAAAAAAAAATTTATTTGATTTCTTTTCAAAAAATTCTTGATAAAATAATTATCGCACATTGCTTGTCTTAAATTTTTTCAACACTTTTGATTCTTATATTCACGAACTGAAATTTAGAATTACAATCTATACATGAAAATTTTATGTGTTATAAAACTAAAATTTGAGAATGATTCATTGTGAATCATTCTAATTAATCATCCTAATTTAATGATTTAACGTTAAATCTTAAGGTAAACATTAACACTATCAGAAAAATTTAATATTTGAAATTTCAAAAAGGTGAATTGAGTAACAGGTGTTTTTTATCATTTCACCAAGTTCACTGAGTGTTCATGAACAAATTAAAAAGAAAAATTGATTTCAATAATGGCTAAAAGGTTATTCACCTGAAGTTCCTTTGTAAGTTTCTTGTCTGTTGCTATATATAAATTCATATAAATAAAGTTTCATAATTGACGTGTAAAATTGAAATCAAAATCAAAGATAAAATATCATATGATCATTTTATTCGGTATAAAATAATATCTAGTTCTAATCTATATTAATTTAGTCTTTCGAAATTTATCCGCATTCTCGTTTTATTCGAACTTTGAAAATTTCCGTATGTATATGTATTATGAATTTAATATTGAAAGCATTGTATTGAAATTGATATAAAAATATTGACTATCGTTTCATAATTAAATAAAATGCATTTATAAATTTAATTAAATTGTAAATTATTGTAAATTTTGGGAGATTTTTTATTTTAGACTTGTTTTGATAAGTTTAAACAAAATATTAAAATATTCAACCAGCATTAAATGGCTCTTGGATTTTCTAGAATTTCTTTTTTGTTTTATAAATTTTGGTTTTTTAATTAATCATTTTAATATGAAGAAAAAATTCATTTTTTAGAATAAGGTATTGAAATTATCGAATAAACAAATTCACTATTTTTTTTTTTTTTACTTATTGTCTCTAAAGTACTTAATGTTACTTGAAAATCATCTAATTCTAAAAAATAACTGTGATTGAAACACACTTATGTTATTTGAGCAAAAATTTTTTATAATTTTTATAACTTATTATTACTTAATA
This sequence comes from Acarapis woodi, assembly GCA_023170135.1. NCBI lineage: Eukaryota > Metazoa > Arthropoda > Arachnida > Trombidiformes > Tarsonemidae > Acarapis > Acarapis woodi. The sequence continues at coordinate 11,793 of BLXL01000471.1, forward strand.
GACATAATTGTAATCTTATCAGAAAGCAATATTTTATAAAATATTTCTTTATTTTCCGATCAGTTTGACACTAACATCTGAAAATTTTGTTTAATCAAAAATATCTTTTTGTGTTGATCATTTAAACATTTTTTTTTCATACTTCAAATTTATTTCAAATCATCAGGTGATAAAACTGATTAATTTTTCAGTCAAATTTATTATTTAAATATTATTTTAAAAAAAAAATGTTTTAGAAATAAAATAAAACGCATTAAACGATTCAAATATGAATGCAATACCATTTTCCCCGCATGTGTGAAATTTTTTTTTAATATTATGATTAATATTCGATAAATTTTTATGTCTACATAAAGGGTCCTGAATTCTAATTATTTCAACCAATCAAAATAATCATCAACAGAATTTTTTAAATTTCTGATTTCGAAAGCATATCGGATAAAAATTTTATTAATTGGATTATATATTCGAATTGGGAATTATGAAACCATAGAGAGATTGAAGTATTGATTCATACATTCGATTTAATAAAAAACTCTTCTAATACTCAAAATTTATTAGTTAAATTATGTAGTATAAAAATGAAGCATTTTCTAAAAAGTTTTTTTTTTTTATTTATTTAATTTAGACTCCTTTTTTACATATCATTTAACATCAAAAATATTGTAATTGATTTGAAACATAAGATGGAAATTCTGAAGCCACCAGATTGTGCATAAAAAGATATTATTCTTTGTTTAGTATATATGCCTATATAGTTATGTATTTAAAATCAAGTCATTTAAATCTTATATAATTCAATAAAATTTTAAATGAATAATCTCATTTTTATTTATTTGTAAAGTAAAATAGGCACTCTTTTATTCGACAAACAAAAATACTATTCATAAAGGTAATCATATTCAATCATAAAATCGAAATTCTGTTCAATAGATACATTAATATAAAAAATATATAGAAAAAATAAAATATTTTCGACTTAATGACGATGATACGATATGCAGTATATATAAAGAATATATAGTAGTTTATATTCTACGATCTTATTTGCAATCTATCTGAATATAGATATATACATTTGGACAATGCAAATCTGATTTAGCGCACAAATGATCCTGAAAAACATGCTCATAATATGATACGATTGTTTGTCTTTAGTGATTACGTTTGAGTGAACTGTACAAAGACTTGCGCGTTGAAGAATGAATTTTTTGTTTTTTGTTATTGTTTTTGTGTTTACATTTTGAGTGCTTTTAAAATAATTGGAGAAAAGAAGAAGTTGATAGGTTGACTTATTTGTAATTTTGAAAATTTATTATAAAACTATTTATCAATTGTGTCTTATTAAGTTCATGTAAGTTAGTTCGTGTGTGTGTGTATTTCACTTGTATCAACAATTGCTATTTGAAAAATTTTCTAGTGTATATTATACAAAGCATTAACAAGGGCTATTCGGTACTTTACATGTTCTAATTTTGTTAACACTTTATATTTGATCATCATTTTCTTCATCAAACCTACCTTCTTCTCTAGGTAAATATAATTAATTCAATTTTTTTTGCAATCAGCATTCACATTTACTGATTAATTTACGTTTATAATATAATTATACACTTTTTCTTATTTTATTTAACTACCGTTTGTGAGAAATCTGATAATCTGATTTCATTAGAAAAAGATTCGGTAATCAATTTATTTATTTATTTAATCTTTTTACATATTTAAAACAAAATCCTTGATTATATCATATTAATCTTGTTCTTTGAAATATTGATATTTTTGTAATTTTGAAGTCTTGAGTGAAGTTTATACTTTCTAATCAAATATTTCATTCAATAAATCTAATAATAATGCAGTCAAGTATATAAAATTTACTTAAACATAATAAAAAATTTTATGTAGAAATCAAATCAAAAGTTTTTTATTTTTGATGAATTCTTTTTGTAATTTCGGGTTCGTGTTTAAAATTATGATTGAAATTTATAAATTACATTTAAATTTACTCGTTTAGAATAGAAAAAAAAAGAATAGAAAATTACTGAGGAACTCATTAAGCTTTATAGAAAATTATTTTAATCAGTAAATTGATTTATGAACCTTAAGAAATTATTATACTAAAAGGAAAAAAAAAAATGAAAAGTGTCATAATTTAAAACATATTCGAAACACTATCATTTTATTTTGTATATGTATTTTCAGACTTTAGCAATTGATTAGCAAATGATTTAATTATTTAAGCGTATTATTTACATAATAATTTCATATATGGTTTTAAGATAAACTAGAATTTTAGCTAAAGAATATTTTTAATTTTTCAATAATTTAGGATGTGATTTTCAATTAGAAATGTAAAAATTCGATTAATAATATTAATAATCTTTCTCAAGATGAACACGAATTTCATTGTCAAAGACAAAAGTCAAAAATAAATTGCTTTTGGGCAAATATTTTGATAATATTAGTGATGAATTGAATGAATCACATTAATAAATAACTGTTTTTAAAGAAATTTTGTTTGAATTTGTGATAATAAGTGTGAATGTGTGTTAATTAATGTTTACGGATTTTGTTTTCGCACTCATACTCAACTTAGAATAAAAAAGGAAAAAAAAAATTCAAAGTTTAAGTGGTGATTAGCATGAAAAGTTTTATAATAGTGAAAAAATAATAAAGTTTAATCAATTTATTGTGATAAATAAACTGATCGAATGATTATTTTTATACTTGATTTGATTGAACTAACTTTTGTTAGTTGATCGCCCATCTATTTTTGTTTTGTTTTGTGTTGTGATTATTTTATATCCGACTTGGAGTTGTCTGATTCAATTTGTCTGGAATGTTAAATTAATAGATTTTTTGTAAAATTGACTAAAAAATCGTTATTATTTAATTGAAATTGTTTTTTGACCTGATCTCTTCATAATTTTTTCATTGTAAGTTCCGAAATTTTTATAATAATCATCTATTCATCAAATCAATTTCGTTGTCTTTTAATTATTTTGCATATTTTCTTCTTATTTCTGATTTCGCTAATTTTTGCTACTCTGCAATTTATGAATTTCTTGATTATTTTCTCAACTTATTATCTGCGTAATAATTTTACTTAGTTTCTCCATTTGTGAATAATAGAGATAAATAACTCTTCTAAACATTTCGTGTTCACCTATTCACTAAAAAGTGTTGGTTAATTTTAGATTATTTTCAATGCATTTTATATAGTTTCTTGTAATTTGTGTGAGTGGATAAATATATTTCGTAAAACAAATACTGATGAAATGAGTAATGAGAAATATTATTTTAGTCTAATGATTATATATATATCAATATTTATTGAATCGCTAGATGTTGAATCATAATTGAATCTACCTTAATGAAAAATGAGCTGATCAAAAATTTGAAAAATAATTTTCTAAAGTATCCTGAATTTATATATTTTTGAATTTGTACGAATGAAATTTTATAAAATTTTCAAGATTTTTAACTTATTGATAAATTAAAATTATTCGATCTAGAATATTAGCGACCGATAATACATGAAATTTAAAATAATATATAAAGAGATTTTAAATTTCTCATCTCGATTCAATACAAAAAGCTATGAATAGTGAAATAGTATTTTCTTATCTAAAACTGTTTTTCTGATAGAGATAATTTAGGGTATTAAATTTTTTTGCTCAATTACCAAGATTATTTTTATACTAAATAACAGTTTTTGAAACTGAAAAAGTTTTTGTGAAAATTTTATTATTTGTTCATTTTAGTATATTTATCAGGTCAACTAAATAATAAGTTTTTTTTTTTTAAATTTAAAATTTCGTCCATCTTGAACGAGAAATTTCCTAAGATTATTATATAATTTTAGTATAATAATTTATTTTTGATCATCAGTAAATAGGTTAAAAATGTGATTAAATTTTAGGCATTGTTTCGAAAATAATTCTAGTTTATAAAAAAAAACATTGAAGGTACACTTTCAAGTCAGAATCACAATCAATTAAACGCAATTTAATTGCATTTTAATTCTTTAATTAAATTTATCGTCCATTTTTCTTCTCATTAGAACGCATCTTTCTACACATTTGATAAATGTAGGATATAAAATTTTATTCTACATTGAAGGGGAGGAGTACAGTAAGAATACTAAGTTCTAAACTGACCGTTACTCTTAACTAATAAATAGTTATATTAAGTGAATTAAGTACTGAATTTAACTCGAATCGTTTCGAAATAATTAATTTAATCATCACAAATCATCTGAATAAATGAAACACATATTCAGCTGAATATTTTTATCAGGCGAAAACTTCTCATCTTGATTATCTGCGCTCTTTTTTCCAATTGTGGTTTACTAATTGTGATTTATGGTTAACATTTTTAAAGTACGATGCTAGTTATCAATTTTTTTTTTATTATTTGTATATGTAACATTTGGCACACTTGAAATTTTTTTTGATATAATGTAAGTAATATATAGAATATACTGTATTCTTTAGCTCCTATTCGGTCGCACTACGAAAATTTGATTGAATTTTAAAATCATTCATCAATTTAAATGCTACCATAATTTATACTTGATTCCATTTGTATAATCGATACTTTCTCAAATGAATATTTTTATTCGCTTGCCTGAGCAAAATCGGCTCATTTGTAATTTTTTTCTTCAACGTAATTTAGTCGACCTAATCATAAAGTCCATCTTTGAAGTTTCATTTGTAAAAAAATTTATTTTTTGTAATATTAAAATTTATATTGTAATTGTAAAAATTTGATTCTCAATAATCACATATTTCCATTAAATATTGCTCAATAATCAATTTTTTTTTTTTAATACTCTCTTATTTATCAATTATGTTCATTAGACTTAAAACATTGTCAAGAAATGCGCCTAATCTATGATCCTTAAATAGTAAATATTAAAAAAAAAATTTGTTTCTTCACTAAATTTATCGTTTTGAATTATTTGAACATATGAATTTTACATAAATATTTTCTAATTTATTATACACAAGGTTTTAATTTAATTGCATACTTTTTCGATTATTCATTCATTTTATTTACTTATCATTAGATCATTATTATTTGATCATTAAGGTGTCTCGATTGAACTTATTAAGCTATTCCATTATCTTAAACAAGCTTTTTAATCATCGTGCCTTCTCTCTATTCACATGATAAATAAATTATTGCCTAGTTAAACAGTAAAATACCTTGTTTGATTTTAGCTGGCCATAAACCTGTCAAATTATTGGATTTTTATGTAAATATATATATGACGTTTTTTAAATCTTTGTATATTTTAATCTAATAATTAGAAAACTTAACGGTTAGAAATTCACAAATAGGCTTCTCGTTTTGAAAATAATAATTTTTGTCATGATTAATTGAGAGTAATAGATTTTTTTTTGATTTGATTGATTGATAAATGTAATTGAACGATTGTTTTCTAATTCATCATTTGTTGTATTAAATTATCACTTTTATTTTTTTTTTATAAAAATTGCAACAAATAAAAAATTTGTTTAAATAAATTCCGCAAGTGAACTTTTATTAATAAAAAAATTTTTTTTTTTTTCAAATTTTAGGCAAATGATCTTCTCATTTTCCGTAAAAAACTTTTCATTTATAAACGAAATTGATTAAATCATCTTCCGTATCATCCAAATAAGCAACAAAAATCATTGTCAACCAATTTTTTATCGACCTAATCATGTTCATTAGTTAAAATTAATATTTAAATTTAATTACACAAACACATAATTATTTTAAAATCTAATTAATTAAAATCTGATTAACAATTCTCATCGTTTTAGCACTTAACAAGAAAAAGTGCAAAAACAACTTCAAATTTTTAAAAATCCTCAAAACTTTAGAACTGACCAAAAAGCATCTTTCATCTTCATTAAAATTTGAAGTAAAGCCAATTTTTTGAAATATTATCATTATTTACATCATAAGAAGCGAAGTTAGCAAAATGAATTCTGATTCTGAGAATGATTCACTTAACACTGATATTGTGTTTCCAGTCGAAAATTTATCTATGCAAAATAATCAAGAACAAAAAACAAATAAAGATAAAGATTTGATGTTTATTAGACCAACATCGAATAGCATGTCGACAAGCAAATCATCGAAAAAAAATGGTGAAAATGGTAAAAAACCGAAAAAAAAAGATAAACAATCTAATATTGCAACATTGGCGATTCAACAACAACCTACGCCAAAAGATAAGACGGCTGTAATTCAATCGGATACTGAGGTAATTTCGAAACAGCCTTCGAAAAGCAAGCTAATGACTAAAAGTGAAGAGCAAGATCTAATTGGCATAGATTATTTTCTTGATGAAGATATGTTTGAGCAAAAGAAGAACGAATTCGAGCAATATGAACAAAAAGTAAAAAATATCGATGTCAATAATGAACAATACGATCCTCATCAACAACAGATTATTAATGAACCATTTCATCAAAATCATCCACATGAAAAATATGAATACAAAGAGAATATCTTGCTAATTAACGAATTCGAACAGATGATGGTCAGCAGTGCCGAAGAGTTTTGTGAAAAACTTGGTTATTTGACGGGTAATGATGATAAAAATCGACCTGTCAAATTAGTTAGTGTATTTGGTAATACCGGAGAGGGTAAATCACATACGATGAATTATACATTTTTTGATGGCAAAGAAGTATTCAAAACATCACAAGCACAAAATTCATGTACTATTGGTATTTGGGCTGCTTATAATCCACAATGGAATTTAATTGCAATTGATACGGAAGGTTTGCTTGGAATCACTGAGAACAATAATCGCCGCACTCGTCTTCTGCTTAAAGTTCTTGCAATTTCCGATGTCATAATTTATCGAACAAGAGCCGAACGTTTACACAACGATTTATTCACTTTTTTGGGTGATGCTAGCAGAGCTTATATACATCATTTTTCTAATGAACTTAAAGCTGCTGCTTTACGTTGTAATTTTTCGTGTCCACTGAGTGATCTTGGTCCTGTGGTAGTTATATTTCACGAAACTCATCACACTGATATTTTAATGCCAGAAGATAGCAAAGAACCGGAAGATATTTTGCGCTTAAGATTTCAAAGTATGAATTTGTCAACTGAGGCATATTCAGCAATGGAATATGTTGGTACGCGTACTTCAAAAAATCCAACATCGTTTGATAATTTACAAGCATGTTTAAAAAAACATCTTAACAATTCAACTGTACGTTCAGCCCGTCATCCATTTGTAATATTCAATTCGTTGAAATTGTTAAATGAAAAGTTCAGCGGTGAAATCGATAAGAATATTCCAAGCACTTTTCCGGACCAATATTTTACATGTAAATATGTTTGCATCTCTTGCAATGCTCGCTGTACAAAATCTATGAATCATGAACGCGATGGTATTCCACACCATTCACCTATTAATTGTAAATATCAACATCAATTTAACAACCAAATATTTTACTGCCAACATTGTTTTAATAGAGGAGAAAATAAAATCGTCATTCCTAAAGTTGCAAGTTCTAAAGACCAAAGTTGGATGGGACTTGTGACTTACGCTTGGTCAGGCTACATTTTAGAATGTAAACAATGTGGTATTATTTATCGTAGCAGACAGTATTGGTTTGGCAACAAAGATCCAACTGAAACATGCATTCGAACTCAAATCCACCATGTTTGGCCAGGTGAAATTGGTGTTTTTCAAGGTACACAAAATGCAGCTCAGCGTGTGGTTGATGGAGTTACGTACCTGACCGAAGCTGTTTCATCGATTTCTGCTAAACCTACCAAAATTGTATCCAGTTGGGTTGCAGATCAAATAGCGCCAACTTATTGGGTGCCTAATTTCAAAATTACGGTAAATTTTTTTTATTTATATTTTTAAAATTCAAATTACTTTAATTGTTCATATTTTCGTTTATACGTTACTATTTAGAATTGTGGTATCTGTAAAAAGGAATTCCATGAATTAGATCAAAAACATCATTGTCGCGCATGTGGACAAGGATTTTGTGAATCTTGTTCGTCAAAAACACGTCCAGTACCGGAACGTGGATGGGGTGATGAACCAGTGCGCGTTTGTGATAAGTGTTATGCTACAGGTAATTTTATTTTAGATAGCGATAAAATGTCGAATTGATTTATTAAATTATTCTTTAATTCTTAAACAAATTTATTTGTTCAAGTAACAGTTATTGAAAGTAATAACACCGAAATAACTGCCAGAAAAGTGGGCGAAGCACTTCAAAGTACCATTGGAACTGTTGTATCTGCGATTGATTATCCACTAGGTATGTTTTATAAAATTATTAAGAAAAATTTTTTTTTTTGACAATTTTTTCATTTTAAAATAGAATGGTTCAAAGACTCGGCTAGACCAGAATATTGGATTCCAGATAAAGATTGTATTAATTGTATTCTTTGTAAACGTGAATTTAATGACAAAATTCCTATTCATCATTGCAGGTAAATAAATAAAAGCATCTTTAAATGAAATTATACTTATACCTTTTGTTTTTTTTTTCATTTATAGAGCTTGTGGCCAAGGCGTTTGCGATGAGTGTTCACTGAAACGAAAAGCTGTGCCGAATCGAGGTTGGGACCATCCAGTTAGGGTTTGTGATAAATGTAATGTTAAATTTGTGGGTGAAGTTTCTTATGCCTAAAAAAATGAACAACATTCATTATTTCCAATCATAATTAAACACAATAAAACTTAAGGAAAATTTGAATTATTTCAAATAAATCATTTATTTTAACAAATAAATCAAAAGAAATTTTAAAATATTCAAAAATTAAAATCAAAACCAATTATGGCTATATAAAATAATTCTTTTTTCTACCACAGCTTTAAGTATTTATCCTCCCGGATTAATGATCTTCAACAAAATAATTCTTTTAAAATCTCTTTGCATTTATCTTCATTCATATGTTATTGATTATTAGTCGTTTGTAAAAATTTTTTTTTAAAATGAGACGATTATTTTATTTTTATGATGATCATATTGGGAGAGTAAGAATCTTATCTGTAAATACTTATTAATCCTAGCAAGAGCAGTCTAACTGGTTTTTATTTGTAAACTTTTTTGTTTTTTTGTTGCTTTAAATCTGATAATCAAATATTAATCTCTAAATATAAGTTTCAATTTTTAGTCTGAAATTTAAGTATATTGATATGGTATTTAATTAAAATTAAGAAAAAATTTAAAAGCAGTAAATTCATATGATTTTAATAATATTGGTCGAAGTTGTTTAAACGTATCTGCCAAAAATCAACATCTATGTCTTCAAAATATTATGTACAAAACATGTTTAGAATTTCAGTCTCAAAGATAATAAAACTCACAATTTAAATTATTCTTTTTTAAAAATGAAAGACATTCTTAAAAATCGACATTTCGAATTAGAATTTTTTATGTTCTCAACAGAAGGCTTTATTCGATTTTGTCATTTACTTTCAACAAAAATTTAACTTAAAAAAATCAGCTAAATATTAGTTTTTCTCTGTTCTAGGAGATTTTTTTAATATTTGATTAATCACTATTGTTCTAAATCGAATTTTATACAAATCAAGAAATTTGATTTTATGTATCTTAATTTTCGAGTAAATTTTTAGGTCAAAATTTAAATCTGTAGAGATCTATTTTTTTGTTTATTCCTTGATAGAATCATTAAGTGATTTAATATCTTAAGAATAAATCTACCATTTTGCTATTCATTATTATCTCATCTTAAATTTATTTTCAAAAATTCATCTGATAATTCATAGTGTTATTTATTTTGAAATTTTTCATAAAAAAAATTCATTTTAATTTGATTAAATTTATATTTGAAAATTAATCATTGTTGAATATTTCAATATTTCTATTTAAATCATAGAAGCTCTTAAATATTTGTGAGAAATTTGTAAAAAGCGAGTTTAAAATCAATATAATCTATTTTCTGTGATGGTCAATTTACTTTTTGGAGTTTAGATCTAAGTTTTCAATTGAGTGAATCGATTAAATTTTACACGATCAAAAATCTCTAACCGTCACTTAATTTTTTTGTTCTTAAAAAGAACGAATCCACTAAATTATAATCACTTTATGTGATTTCTTCTCATTCTGAAACTTATCTATTATTTCACAAGTTGTTAAGATTTTTTTTTCATTTACAACAAGCGTACATTTTTATAAAATTCATTATTTTATAGACTCTAAAAAAACAATCAAATCAATACACAAAATGTATATACTATTCATCGAAAGATTATTTTAGAACATCAATGTAAACATTAAAAAAATTTCTCATTAACCAATTTATAATCATGAATGAATTTATTCGAATCAAATTTAGAAATTAACTTTGAAAAAAAAATAAATTTATTTGTAATGATTATAAAAAATAATCTAAAATTTCTAAAAAAATTTAGTTTTTTAATTGCTTTTCCGCTTTTTTCGTTTGTAAATTTTTTCATGAATGGCATTTTTAAAATTATTAAATTATATTAAGAACATATTCTATTTGTATTAAATAATAAGTATGAACTTTAAAATTGTTGAATTGTATTTTATCTAGTTTTATTAATCTATGTTAAAAATATGCATTTTATTCAAGTATTAATCCACTTTTGTTCGCATAAATATCGCTAATGTGATACATATTTTATCAAGACTTATTATCTATGTAGAAAATATTAGACATATACAACTTATCTAATAGTTCGAACAACAACAAATTAACAGATCAAACATGTGAATTGTGAACTATTCATGGCTAATAGTTCTTAATCATCGAATTTATTTCATTATAAGAAAAAAATATTAAGAATTGTTAGAGAATGAGAAGTTGAGCTTTTGAGTCATATAATTGTCTTATGCCAACCATGAGGTTGGCATAGGAATGTCGATTATCAAACAAACATCAAGAATAAGAAACAGACAAATTTGTAAATGGTAACAACTGTCCTTTATTTAATGATTAATGGTTTTTTACAAGATTAAATGTACAATTATAAAGATATTTATGATTAGAGATTAAAATTTTATGAATCTTTGTTTACTTGGATTTTGTTGTTTCACAGGCAGTCGAATTTTCTGAGAGTTTCTCTTTCAACTTTTTGGGAAACTTAAGACTCAAACATTTATTAGCGTAAGTGCAGGTTGCTTTATCGATTTCAACATCCATGGGTAGTTTGTTCTTCCAAATGTAATTGTCTGATGTTCGAAGTTCAATGTACCCGTCTTTTGTAAATTTAACATTTACGCCAGATGGATCTTTGCATTCATAGTTGCAGAACCTATATTCAACATCATTATCTGTTTCGAATAATTTAGAATCCAGTTCTTTTTCTTTGATATTTTGTGGTACTGAACATTTAGCTTGTGTCTTTGTAGCAGTCTTCTCCGGTTCGGATGATTTGATGTCATCTTGGTTAGACGTAGATTCTGGTTTGCATGATTTCACTCTACATGAAGCCTCTTTCGAAGACTCGTTAACTTGATTTTTATCCATTTCATTATTTGAACGAGTAGAATTAAGATCTTTTTCTTGACTAGGCTTACGTGTTCTCAAACCAAAGAGTTCAAGTAGAGGATCATACTCATCTTCATTTTCGTTTGATTGTTTTTTAGTTTTTTGAAGTACAGGGTGATAGTAGGGTTGATAGTATTTAGTGGATGGTAAACGATAACTGTACGACCTAAACAACGAAGGCTCTTCTCTCAGCATGAATCCATCCAAAGGTTCGTAGTTTGAAAGATGGAAGTATCTAGGTCGATGATACTCGTAGGAGAAAGGACTAAGTGAAAACATATTTGAAGCAGAGTTAAAAATTGCAAATACGAGAAAATTGTTTAAATAAGTTTAATGGTTTGAAAATCGAATCCAACTGATAACTTAACTAACATAACGCCGCTATTTATAATAAAATGCAACTAAAACTAGCAATATCGGGAATATTCTAGAAAAAGCGCGAATTTTAAAAGAAAGTCTGTCAGTATTTTTATATTATTATTTTATGGCGCATGTTAGAAGTAATGAGTTCTAGATAAAGCTCGAATATTCGATTCACTGAATGCATTCTGTATTTTAAATTATTTGTGAGAAAAAAAATTTCGAGTATATGAACTTTATTTTCCTATCCTGATCAAAAATTTTCTATTTAGAATTTTAATCGCTTATAATTAAAGATATATTTGAAAAATTTAATATAACGATAAATATTAAATTATCGTGTAAAATTACAAGTTTTAAATTTCAATTGACGTATACGGTAAATTTTTCTTATTTCCTAAATTAACAATCTAAGTTAAATAAATTTAGAAAAAAATTGCATAATCTTTGACATGAATCTTAGCGATGAGAATAAATTTCAAAATTTGCATTGAAATTGGACTGAAATAGACAAAACCTAATATGATCTGAAAATATTAATGATAAGATGAATGAATTTAAATCGGCCTTATTTAATTTTTATAACCCAATAAATTGTATTTATATCTTGAGTTTTTTTCTCTTAATTCTTATATTTTTTTATAAAAATCAATTGAAATTATTAAGATTAAACAAAATTTGTTTAAAAAATTGATTTATGAATTCATACAGTTTCATTGTTTTTTTTAGTGTTTGTTCTAAAGCATGGTGGAATCAAATGTTCAGGTAATTCTTTTGGTAGATCGTGTCCTTTTTTAGCTATATTAATTAAATGATTTGCTAAGGCAAATTCCCAAGCATTCAAAAAGCCATCTGAGTCGTAATCAGATAATTTCCAAATTTTAGCTAGTACAGAATTGGGTAATTTAGATTTGACCATTTCCGATTTAGCTACAGCCCCTGATATTTTGTCACTATTCGGTCCAAGTTTTTCAAAAATCTCATCATATTTTGGTTTATCTTTTTCAACAATCCACCTATCTGAATCCATCGAACCTTCATCTACACCTTCACCTCTTCCAAATGCAAATGGAGTATTTGATTCACTACTAAACATCGATATCTTTACATCACCCACTTGATTAGTAATTTGTTCGATTTGTTCCTTATTATAAAAAAAAAATTCTTGTTAGTCATCGAATAAGTAATTAAAAATCAGAAGGTTTAAAAATTGAAAATATAAAAAAAAAATAAAATTACGCCAGGTATCATTGCCATTAATTTAGCGATATCTTCAGATAACATTTTGTCCACATTTTCAATCAAATTTTTTTTGAGGTCTTTAAACTTGCTAAAATCATAAGTTTCTAGTCTTTTCTGCATTTCCTGTAGATCAGGAAAATCACCGGGAGAAATGTTATTCGTTTTTTGAATCTCGATAAAAATGCTATTAAGATTCTTAATAATTTCTCGTTTTTTACCCTCTTTGAAAAACATTGATGGGGTATCCCGTTTGAGAGCACTGATTATTAAAGCGTGTACCTATAAATATTAAAAAATCATTTAATAATGATGCATTTTTTAATTAAATTTATACAACTCACCTTTGCTAATCTAGCTCTTTTGATCAAATCATTCAATTTTCGTAAAGCTGAATTTTTGGGCAAACTTTGTATATCTCTAAACAAATCAATTGTTTCTTTCTCAAACAAATTCTTATTCTCGTCGTGCGTCAACTTTTCGTTCCAAAATGATCCAATATAAACTCTTGATACTTCTGGTGTGTTTAGCACTTTTCCTAAACTCCACATTAACGCACCTATTATAAATTAAGTAAAACAAAAACATTAGACAGGAAAAAAATGAATAAATAAGTTTCTTTTTTTTTTAAA
>BLXL01000472.1:0-17791 GCA_023170135.1 Acarapis woodi
AATAAAAAATTGAGCCTTTATTTTATACAAACTCAATGAATATATTTATTATTGCCTAATACTGACAAACTTCAATTCAAAAAGTTAAATACAGAAAATTTTTTATTTAATTAATCCACATCTGACAAAAAAATCAGAAGAATTAATTCGGTTTCCAAAAAGCCCAAATTTTATAAAGTATTTCGGAAAAAGTCTTGACTAAATAAAGACGGAGATTAATTAAAAAAAGTAATAAAATTATAGCTTCATTTTATCAGTCAAATGTATTATTGATAGATCAATTAATATTTTTTAGAAGTAAATCTTCTATATATCCTAATAAATTTAATCAGACAATGTTTTTTTTTTTTAAACACAATGAAACACATCTAAGGAAATTTAAAAAAAAAACACTTAACAATCTTTAAACACTTCGCTTGGAATAATAAAAGATATTATAATTAAAAAGATAAATAGAATTAATAAAATTGATAGCAGTTTTATATATAACTAGATTATAATTCAGAGTTATGAAAAAAAATTTAATTAATTCATTTCAATCGCAAATTTTTATGTAGTTGAGGCCGTACTTCGGTCAGTACTTTTTTCAAAAGATCTTCGATTACTTGACTTTTACGCTGATTTACTTCTTTATGCATTTGTTCAAGTTTAACTTGCGTTTCTTGATTTACTTTTCTAGTCACATCATCTTTTGAATCCATATGTTTTTCTTGATACTTGGAAAATTGCTGATCTCTTTCTTTACGTAATCGTTCTATTTCGGCCAATGCTTCTTCTTTTGCTTGTTTAAGTCTGCGGGCTTTTCTTTTACGAGCATCATTTACCTAATATAATTGTTTTATTTTTTTTATTGAAAAAATTTGTAAATTATTAGTAGAAAATTTATTTGAATTTTTAGACAAATAAATATAAAATATGATTTTAATAAAAAAAAAAGATAAGAAATTATTTGGTGAAAAAAATAATCCATTACACCCTTAAATACAATCACTCACTTTTTCGGCAGCTTTTTTTTCTGCAGCCAATAGTTGTTGGATACCTTGCGTTTGACTAGCCATTTACTTTAAACTAGTGCGAAAAATTTTGATACAAAAAAATTAAATCAACCAAAATCCAAATCTTATTTTTTATTTTATTTATTCAAATCTAATCTAGAAATTCCCTTGTTTTTCCTGCGCTTCTCGTTCTTTAATTTCACCTTTGCTTTATCAGAATGCGCATAAATGAACTTATTATTTGCTCAAAACAAATGAGCGCTTGCTTTTAAAAATAAAAAAATAAGCCGTAGATTTAACAAGCCGATTATTTTGAAATAAAAAAATTTAGTTACAAGCTGAAAACTCGAATTATTTCATCTTGAATTAGAATTATTAGTTTATTATGGTTATTTCAGACATTTTATTGTCTATGTGGCCATAACTCTTTATATTAAATTGTTATTATCAAATCATTTGTTCGAAATTCATCGAAATTTTTACTGAAATTTATGACTCAATATTTTTGATTTATAAAGTTAACATTAGTATTTAAATTGATTGATTGTGCCTCGAAATATATAAAATTATTAATCTTTAAAATTTAAAAAGATGATTAATGTTTGGAACTTATCTTAATTGAAAATAAATAGAGCAAAAAAAAAATTAGAAATATATATATATATTTCGAATTGATCAGATAGATAAAAATAAAGTCAATATGAATATTTTTTAAAGGATATTTTAAATCACATGCGCTTTCGAACATAATTATCAACTGTCAAACCCAGAAAAAAAGTTCAAACGAACTATTAATACATTATATAAATAAAATATATGAAAATTTATTGGTCAAAACATTGCATAAAATTTTTTGTTTAGTAAAAGCAGATGATATTTCTAATAAATAAAAGGCGATTGACAGTGATTAGTATTCTTCACAATTTCGCGCATCATTTAAATCAAATAAACTTTCGAATGACCAAATTACTTATTCGCTTTAGAACAACAAAAATTTACCCTAAGAATTATAAATGATAATAGGAATTTAAAATTTTAGGTTACTCCATTGAATTCTTAAATCAATTCGAATTCTCATCACAATTGAAATAACTTAAAAAGTTATTCAGTTCGTCAAATTTTTTTTTTTTTTTTGATGGTCTAACACCTGACTACTTGCTTTTCATGAAATCATTCTTCTCAATAAATAATATTTTTAATTGCGATTCCTAAAGAACCAATATAAAAATTTTGGTGAATTCAATGTTCAAATAATGTATTATCTTTTTTATTTATATGATATTTGCTAGAAAAATTTTTCTGTGTTAATTTTTTTTTGATTTTGATAAAGAATTTTCTTTTGGTTAAATTGATTCGCTGCAAAATTTTATTACGATTACTTCATAGAAAAAAAAAATTAGAATCGAAATGCTATTTTAGAGAGCAAAAAATAATTTTTAATTTAAATAAATAAAAATTTGGCGCTTTTAAATAAAACATGTGGCTTTGTTTATTATTGATCTTTTATACAAATTCTATTCATCCAAAAGTAATTTAATTAAACACCGAAATGATTACTCAGAAACAATTTTACAAGAAAACAAAAAAGGGTTCAATAATCAAATTAGTGAATGAAGTGTACTTAAGGAATGATATACACTGTGGTGTGAAAGATTGTTTGCAATGTTTAAAAGAAAATATAGAGCTTCAAACAAATGAAAAATCATGTAGACAACTTGATGTAAAACCAAGAAAATGTTTAAATTCTAGATTCGATTTATATCATTATTTAATACCGGATACAAGTGTAATCTTGAATCAATTAGATGTACTTGAAGACGTGAATTTCGGTGAAAATTTCATCATACTTCAATCAGTGCTTGATGAGGTACGAAGAAAAAACTTGGAAATTTACTTACGTTTTAAACAACTGATTTCCACTAAAAATTGCTATATGTTTACAAATGTATTCAACAAATATACTTATGTGCAACGTAAAATAGGAGAATCCCACGATGAGTATCAAGATCGACTCGTACGTGTCAGTGTCAGTTGGTATAATGAGCATTTAAACGATAGAATTGCCTGCATTCTGCTAACTGATTATGAAACTATTAAAAATATTGCTATCAATGAAAACATATTTGCTTGCTTGACGAAAGATTATGTATTTCACATGAACAACAATAAAAATTTGATTGATAAATTATCATTCAAAAATGAAGAGAATGACAAAATTAATCAAACTATACCTGAAGACCAATTCATTTATCCCCAACACTTTGATTTATCAAAAATACATGAAGGTATTTCTTCGAATCGATTATTTCAAGGTAAATTTCAAACCAATCAAACCAATTATCTTGAAGCATCAGTTGCTATCAAAATGAACAATCAAGATATAAATGTGTTAATACAAGGCAAACTTCATATTAATCGAGCGATTCATGAAGATATTGTAGCTATTGAACTATTACCTGAAAATCAATGGAGATTAAAATCGGATATGGTGTTAATCGCAGATGAAAGTCAGAAACAATCAAATGATGAAAAATCAAATAAAATGGATATAGACATTGAAAATTCAATTACAATTGATCGCAAATCTCCTTGTGGTAAAGTAGTCGGAATTATAAAACGTAATTGGCGTCAATATTGTGGTGTATTGCGAGAACGTGATGAATCACTTGTCAAATCAATGTTACTTACTAATCACTTATTTGTGCCCGCTGAAAAAAGAATTCCATTTATTCGAATCGAAACAAGACAGTATGAAGCACTCAAAAGCCAACGTATCATTGTTGCAATTGATTCATGGCCTAGAGATTCAAATTTTCCAAAGGGTCACTATGTCCGGGCAATAGGTAAGTTTAAATTTCTAAGCATCGAATGAATTATAATTTTTGATTTGTTGAATAGGTGAAATTGGTGATAGAGATGCAGAAAATGAACTTGTACTATTAGAACACGATATACCATATTTAGATTTCACAAAATCTGTTCTCAATTGTTTACCCGATCCAAATGAATGGAAAATTTCTCAAGAAGAATACAATCGTAGGTTAGATCTCAGAGAATATAATGTATGTAGCGTTGATCCACCTGGCTGTACAGATATTGATGATGCATTACATTATCGAGAATTGGGTGAGGACGTTGTCGAGATTGGTGTGCACATTGCAGATGTTTCATACTTTGTCAAACCTAATACAGAAATTGATTTAGAAGCTTCAAGACGAGGTACAACTGTTTATTTAGTTGATAAGCGAATAAATATGATTCCTGAAGTTCTCAGCTCAAATCTATGTTCATTAATGGCTGAAAAAGAGCGTCTTACATTTAGCATAATTTGGAAAATAAACAAAAAAACAGTTGAAATTCTCGACTCAGAATTTCACAAATCAATCATCAAATCAAAAAGATCATTCACATATGCTGAAGCTCAATTACTTATTGACAACAAAAATTTGCACGATGAAGTTACACTAAGTTTAAGAGGTCTGAATAATATAGCAAAAATATTGCGTAAAAAGCGTATAGAAAATGGTGCTATTATATTGGCTAATATGGGAGAATTGAGATTTGTGGAGGCAGAAAGTGAAACACATGAAAATGTGCTAACATTAGAAAAGAAAGAGATGAAAGAAACAAATTCAATGATTGAAGAGTTTATGTTATTAGCAAACATTGAGGTTGCACGTAAATTATACAAAGAATTTCCAAGTCTAGCTCTACTTCGAAGACATCCAAAACCAAATTTAACGAATTTTGTCGATCTAGAAGAATCCTTAAAAGAGCGCGGTTTCAATATTGACTTTTCAACAAATAAAAGTTTTTCACGCAGTCTAGATCAAGTACAAGATACAAATAATCCATTTCTAAACTTAATGACACGTATACTGGCTACGAGAGCCATGACACAGGCTCTTTACTTTTGTACAGGTTCAATTGCAAATGTTGATTCTAATTTTCATCACTTTGGTTTGGCTATTGATATGTATACTCATTTCACTTCACCAATTCGTCGATATGCTGATTTAATTGTACATAGATTGCTCTCTCATGCTATCAACTATGAGTGCATTGATGCACATCTTATGAACAAAGATCGAATACAAAAAATTTGTGATAATTTAAATTATCGTCATCGTAATGCCCAATATGCAAATCGATCATCAGTTCGTTTGAATACAATTTGGTACATCAAAAACACAAAGAACGAATTGAGAGAAGAAGCATTCGTATTAAATGTAAAAAAGAATGCCTTAAGCTTATTTATACCTAAATTTGCATTAGAAGCAATTTATTTCTTAGAACCATCATCAAATTGGTATCTTGAAGAAAAAGGTTATTCAATCACCCAGCAACATGTACCAACAGGTCATGTATTCAGGCAATTTGATAAATTAAAAATTGTTCTAAGTGTAGTCGATAAAAGTACACAAATTAATCGAGGTTTGGAAAAATTAAATGTATTAATCGTTGAGCCTGCGATAGACAATAGAGAAAATAAAAGATATTGAGATTTTTTGATATCTTAAACAATTTCTCTAATTTATTAAAAAAGATTAGTTTTTGATGTGATGATGAAATTTACAGAATTGTGTTTCATAAAATAAAAATAGAAACAAATTTTTAAATCTAAAGAAAAAAATATATGAACTCTGTATGATTAGGATTAATTCTAGGCAATTAAATTAAATTATTTTTGAAAGCTAACGACAATTTTTTTCGCGCTCCTAGTACACGTTCTTCTTGTTTACGTATGTCATCTTCGGTAATAACAAGTGTATGAACGAGCGGCTGTTCGGGATTTATAAAAACACTCGGATTTTTATCAAGTTGTTTTGAATCTGTCTGACCGACAATGCCTTGATTATTGTTCAGATGAAGTGCGGCGGCAATACTTCGAACAGCAGTTGAATCATCAACTTCAGGGCCAAATTCCTTAATATTTGTCGGCAAATTCAATTTATCTTTTCTAATTTTATAGTTGCTTAAACGTTTTTCCCAGAACACTTGTTTTGGTTTGTTGGCATTAATGGGTGATTTAATAGTCGCTTTGATATCGTTATTTACCTTACTATTTGGTTGAGTCTTGAACGCATTTACTTTTTGTTTTATTAAGTTTGATGGGCGAATAGGTGGTTGCATTAATTTTGTTTTTGATTTTTTAATATTTTTCTTGAGTAGATATTGACTTAATTTGCCTGTTTTAAAATCCATAATTGATAAATCAAGTTTATTACCTAAATGACACTGAAGTTGTGCTTTTGTACGAAATAATTCGCCATTCTGTTGATTGATATATTGGGAAGATATTTTGGCTTTAGCTGTACCTGGTCTCCCAAACCTAATAATCTCTTTTCGAACTAATCGAGCCGGCAAATACTGCGCATCTAAATCGATACCGAAGTTCATTTTTTTGTTAAACCAGCTAATTTTGGCTGTCTTATTACTTTTTTTTTATCTTTATTCACACTTTTTAAGATAAAATAAATATTTTGAAAATTAAACATAATCTTTTTTGATGCAAATATTTTTTATTTTCAATTTTTACAATAGAAAAATTTATTGCGCATGAGTTGATAGAGCGCAATTTTTCTGTAAATTCAAATTTTTTCTTTTGCGAATTAGTCATATGAATTTCATACTCAAATTCAAATTTTTGAATCTTAGAAAATTGTTTTGGCTAGAATTTTTGCTCTTCGAATAAAAATTGTAAATTTACTATTTAAATTATAATTTTTATAAAATCATAATCAGAAATTTTTTTTTTTAATTATTTTCTACAAATTTTCATAAATTACATATAAATGACAACATTTTTTTTTTTTTGATTTGAGTTAAAAATTTCTGAATTTCACATCATTCAATTCGATAATATTATATGCAGATAATTAGCACACAATTTAGCCTTTAATTCATAATGATCCAATACAATTGAAATAAATCTAATGGCCAATTATTTGATTGAATCTAATTATAAGAATTTTTTAACTATTGAGTAGAGCATTTAAATTAGTTTTTTGCCCAATTTCATTTGAAACATTCTATATTTGAAGATTAAGTTAATGGATCATATGTTCTATACTTAATATTAATGACCGAATTAAATGATTTTTTTTTAACTGCACTACACGAAACTGTTTTATAGTCAAATATTGCGAATAGAATTTCATGAAAATTTTCAATTAATTTCAATCATTTCTCAATTTGTTCTAATAAATATCAAAATAATTCAGTCATAACTTTTGGCTGCCTGGGTTCCGAAATGAATAAATAATAAATATATGCTTTATATTGTTCTTATGAAACTTATTAATCTTTCAAAACATTGAATTTTATCGTTCATTTGGAGAAAAAGTTTCATTTCATATTTAATTCTTTCATTATTTATTGACTAGTCTGGCAAAAAACTACGCTCTTTTTATTTTATTTTAAATTTGATCTGATTAGGATCTTTTTTGATAAAACTGAATTTTTTTTTGTATTTTTGAGTTCGTTTTTAGATTTTTAAAGCACTATAATCTAATGAGTCATCAAATGATTAATAATTATTATTTTTTTATCATAAATTTTTTTAATTTATTATTTGCAATAAAATGAAAATTTTGATTTTTTGAGAGTCTAAATTTTATGTTGATCAAATTTTATTTTTGGGATTTTTTAAAATGGGTGGTAAAGGAGAAAATATTTGATATGAATTTTTCATAATTATTTTAAAAAAATCATTCGTTCTTATGCAATCCAAATGATTTTCTCAAACTTTGTTTTACACACATTGATTTCGCAAGTAAAAAGTACATAACCTACGCCCAACTTACAAATTTATTTTAAAAATGTTTAAAAAATATTTGATGAAAAATTTTCCTTTTGGTGATCTTTATCACTATTTGATAGGTTAAAAATGGCAAACTTCTTAAACAAATAGGATGCCTTATAATTTAGAGTTATAAACAAAAACTGGAAAATATACTAGCTTGAGAAATTTTGGTATTATCCGATTCTACAATTGGTATAAATGCAATATTTCATAAGCTTAGCCTTCCACCACTTTATAAATTATTTGATAATATTCATAAAAGCACTATAATAAAGAATCATGGTCAGAATGATTAAAATTTATCAAGCGATTAAAGATAAAATTATAATGAAACAATTGAGATTGCATAAATAAATATATTTTAGAGGTGAAAAATTAAATTAAATTTGAACGAATCAAAATTTTGAGAAAGTTCAATGCTATCTCGGAATTAATATTGACGAATTAAATAAATCTTTCATCGATTCGAAAAAAGAAATTTTCCTACCTTAAAACATCTGGTACTTTTTAGGCATCCAGTAGTCATAGAAACAAAACACGATACTTTTTTTTATTAAGTGCATTTGATATTTTGGCGCCTAATTTCAATGATTTTTTTTAGCCATCTAAAAAACTATCATATTCGCAATTAGAACGCCTTCTCATAATATATGTTTTTCAGAATTAATGTTCACTGTGCATTCAATTAGACATTGAGTGCACAAGAACATGATTCAAACAGTCTATGTTCTGGCATATGAGTTTCATGTGAGAGTGAGTTTTTCTTGATATAGCGAAGGGTGGATTGTCGTAAATGTGTCCATAGTATGTTTAGCATTATGTTTTTTTTAGTTGCATTGATGTTCTAACTTCATCATACAGACTAGTTCAGAACGTGCTCATAGAGAGTAAACTTGCATCACCAAGCATTCACCCCTTGCATATACTGTATGTGAAAAAGTTTGATTGCTTAAATTTTTTATATTTCTGTTAACTGTGAATTTTTTTTTTTTTTTTTAAATAAATTAGAAAGGATGTTCTAATCAATTTAAACGATTTTTTTTTATTTCATGTTAACTTTTTGTATTTCATTTTTTTTTTTTTTTTCGTATAATTATTTCAACCACAAAAATATTTAAATAAAAATTAGGTGATCGACGTTTTTGATAATTCATTGACCAGTTTCATTATAGCTCTATGTGAGTCTATGAACTTTATGTGAAGCATCAAAGCAACAAACTTTTTTAACGGAATTTCATAGCCAAAATTTTTCACCTTTTCTCTAAAAAATTTATTGTTCACTTAAAAAGTTTTCTTTTTTTTTTTTGATAACTATTTTCACGGATTAAAAATTACTTTCGGTTTATGTAAATTTTTTTTTTACTACTTAAATTCAATCTTAGTTTTGTATTTTTAGCTTTTATTTTGATTTATTTTCTTATACACAAAAAATATATAATATGTTCAAATTCTGATATCTTGGTACTTATAATTTCACCTTATTTTTATATGGTTTTCAATCATTTATTTGAAGAAAAAAATTGTTATTTATTTATTAACTTGGTTACAATAGTCTATTATGCAATAATTTGTTGTGTTTTTTTTATCAAAAGTATTACATTAAAACGAAAAGTTTAAACACCAGTGATTTTCAACGAATTATATAATTAGTTCTATTTATTAATCAATCAATCAACGTGCATCCTCTACCCTAATCGATCATATTCCATATTTGTCTTCGTTACCCTGTAAAGAAAAAAATTTCGGCCTTTTTTACTGTTTCTGCTGTGATTACACTATTTAGTGTTCTGTTTGAGATTCCATTAAACATTCATCATTAGGTATCTTTGAATTAAGTATATTTGAAAGATTTTTTTTTCATCAATTTTATTCATTTTTTTAATAGTTGTAAATATGAAAACAAATTAGAAAATTTTAATTTAAGCTCTTATATTATTAATGCATATTAATTTTTTAAAATTTAAAGTTATATAAGTCTTAATTTATACATAAAAAAAATTCAAAGAAAAAAAGACTTGTTTATTATTTTACATTTGCATTATTTTTTGTATTTATGTTTTCGGTCGCTAATAATAAATAGTAAGGTAGCTACTAGTAGCCTATTGCCTATTTTAGTCATACTTTTATAAAATTCTCATTAAATAAGTTCTATTGCATTCAATAGGAACCGAGATTCATACATTAGTGCCTTGAAAATTTCTTTTTTCAAGTCTCAAGAAAAAAAAGAAAGCTGTTAAGTTCTATGATTCAGCTGAGTTTGTTAGTACATGTGTTATAGTTTTTTTTTGTATTTTAAAGCTCTGCTATGGGCTTGCATTTGTTTACCTTTTTCCTTTTTAAAAATTGGTTTTTAAAGAAAGGAAAATGAAAAGTTCTATTTTTCATTCCCTATTTTGATCCTATTTTCGTTTCCACCTTTGTTGGTGATGAAAAATTCATAAAGTTATTCTTTCAAATTACCCTTATTTTGCAAAATTTAATAAACAAAAAAAAATTTAAAGGGTAACGATTATCTTCAAAATTAATGTGTTCATTGATCGTCAAACATATTTTTTATATTTTTTTTTAGTTTTTATTTCATAAATGTTTGACTTCTTTAAAGTTATCAAAAATCTTTAATCATCTTATGTAATGGATTGATACATCTAATTAGTTTGCATAATTTATTTTAATTTATTGTTTGAATTGATAATTTTTATTTATCCTTTGTGTCTGCCCTGATTTCTTTGCACCTTTAGATGTTTTCATAGCCTTGTATGTTTGTATTTTTTTATTTTGAAATATTTTTTGAATCGTATATCTTCATTTTTCTTTTATCGAGCATGTTTTTCCGTTCTAATTTAATAAATTCGTTTATATTTTATAATGTTAGTATTCCTTTTTCATTTCAATTTATCTAAAAATTATAAGCTTATTGATTTTTTGTCAAACTTTTCAAGCCATTAATTATTTAAAGAAATAGAGAATACTTTATTCAAAATTATTAGTAATATCAATTTTATTAGCTTTTTATAAATCAAAAAAAAATTTTTTTTTATTATTAGAAATATATTTATCAATTATAATTTTTTTTTAATTCTCTAAAAAACTAAGAATCATCTCCTTTTTTATCTTTTTCACTGTTGCCATTTAATAGATTTTTAACATGTTTATCTCTAAATTCGAGATCTTAAATTTACAAATAATATAAGCTTAAAATTTTAATTGATATTAGTCTAAAATAAGTCTATATTATTTGGATTTTTTCAATCAATGATTTTTAGATGAAATGTGTCATTAGGTTTTATTAATGAAAAATGACTGATGAAAAAATTTACCTGTTTTAACATTCTCAAATGTGCTCTTTTACATATATACTTTTCTGTGTATGTATCTAAAAAATAATTTTTCAAATTATTAGTTACAATGTGGTATAATGTACTATCCTAATAATATACAGGTATTATAGAAACCATTCAAATATAATGGTTGATTAAAAAATCAAGTTTATACCTGCTTTCGGAAATATATTTTAGTATTATAAATTATACACGTGAGTTACTAGTTATAAGTGATGACTAGACTTTGAAAGGACTTGATAAAATTTTATGGACTAATCTGAAATTATAAAAATAAAAGTAAAAAAATTTTAACAAAAAAAAGTAATTTTTTTTTTTTCATTAATTTTCCAAGAAAAATGTCATGAAATTAGTTTTTTTTACTATTGTTATTTTTCTGATCATTCACCCAAATTCATAAGAAGAAAATAATCGAATTCACTTAAAAAACTAAGTGTCAATTTAATTTCTAAATACATATGCCCCTGCAATGTCAATAAATTGGCCTACAAAACAGCAAACAAAAAATAATTCATCTTTCATGACTTACTGATGTTGATAATTCTCTTTCACAAATGTGTTACAAATTTCAATAAAATTTCTTGGCTGAAAAATAATTGAATTTGAATTGGCAACATAATTAAGGAAAACATAAAGGCTTAAGAATCAGTAAATTTTTGTTTCGACTGGATATAGTAATACAAGATTTTATTCTTGAAAGAAAAAAAGATTCTGACTCGTGACAATACATTATGTGCAAATTCTAGTTTTATTAAAAAAGGGTTTTAATTATCTTGAATTTTGTGATCGTATAATGATTGCAATCAGTGTAAGCAAGCTATGACTAATACTTAAATTCGATAAAAATAAAAAAATTTGGTCTAAACTTTGTACATTCTGCAAGCTGCGCCTCAAAATTTGTATGATTTATCTTGAGTACATCAATAAACATGATGTAGACACAAGTGTTCAAAGTCATGCTTTCTTTAGAATTACTTAGTAACTATTACTGTGCATAGCAAACATTATGCATTCATGACAGCTTTGCATTCAAGATACCAAGATACTTAATTTGAAAAAGTCACTGCCCTCTTTTCATTGAAAAGTGTTTGCCAGACTTGAAAAATTTTATTAAATTACATTTCTAGTGTATTACTTCCAGAAATGATAGATACAGTATTACTGGAATATTTTATGTCGAAAACTCTTGTTATTGAATTTATTTTAAGAAAAAATTAAAATATGTTCCAGATAATTATTGAAAAAAAAAATTCTGTGTTGATTATTGCATAATGATAATTATTAATTTAAAATAATAAAAAGGTTTAGCTTTCAAATAAAAACTATCAATTATATTTCTTATTGAATTTTTTTTTTTGTCAAATTAGATTTTTCAAATATTTCACATTGATAATTTAAGATTTATAAAACTTTAATTTAAAAAAAATTATTCAAGTTTATATTCTAAATAATTGATTAAACATCGATCTTAAACTTAATAGAAATTCAATCGCACCAATAGTTCTTTATACAAAATCGAAAATTAATGTTCACTATTTTTATTGTAAAAATAAAAATAATCGTATAATTCATTTAACTAAAAAATTTTGGAATATTCAATAATCGTAAATATTTTTAATAAAAAATTCAGTTTGATCTGTAATGTTTGATTCAATAATATTTATTTTACGTCAGATTTTTGAATTCTTAATTTTACTCATTTTTTTTAAAGAAAACATTTAGCCCGAAATTAGTTTTTAAAAAATTTAATATTTAAATTGATAAATTTATTATTTCTTAAAACTTAATAAATGAATTTTTTTTTTTATGCCACAGGTACTTATCAATTCGAATGATACCATAATTAATAAATAATAAATAAACTTAATGAAATTTACTGAGATATTTTTGTCTAAATTTCATAATCTAAATTTTTTGATGATGAAAATCAGTCATATACATATTTTATAAAAATTTTTACACTCGAATTTCCGTATTATTTTATATTTTAGAATTTTTTAATATCATTTTTGTTAAAAATTTTTTTGTTGTGACAAAAATCATAATTTTATTTAAGATTTGAAAATTCTCTGTTGATGTTTTTTTCTACAATCATTAGTCTTCCAGAAATATCAATGCCAAAGAACAAAAAAGAGGTCTTTTATCAATTAACATCATCAAATAATTTCGACCTTCTAACATCATGAGGATGAGTTTTTTTCTATACTGAATACGAAGAAATATATACCGTTTATATTCAATACTAAAATTTAGAGCATAAATTCAAAAATTTTTCGACTAGATGGATTTGGAAAGAACTTTGCTCAATATGTGAAAAAAGAATTATCGGAACTAGCATTCCGAAAAAAAAAACTTGTTGCTCATTTCTTTAAAAAAAAATTTCTAAAAATATATAAAATATTTTTCTATTTAATCGAAAGAAATTTTAATGTTCAATCATTTTTTGAAATTTCGTATCAATTTTAATAATTGACTCAATAGCTCGTTTTGATACCAGAATTAAACCAATAAAAAAAAAGTGTTTAGGATATTTATTCAAAGGCATGATTAAAAACTCAAATTTATATTGAAATTTTTTTTGGCTTCAAATCTACAATTCCACAAAACTTGGAAATCAATTCACTTACAAATAAACGAGCACCTTGAATTTAATTCAATTGATCACAATTTTGTCTAATAATTCTTATCTTATCGATTTTTGGTAATCGTCTTATATATGATCTCATCATCTTCAAGGAGGACATTGTTTTAAAAGTATTATTTTTTTACTAATTAAAATTCAAGATGGAGAGATCAAATACTATTCACTCCCTATTTAATGAAAGCGTAATCTGGCATGCAGTGAAAATGCGTGCAAATAAGGCAAATATACGAAAAAAATCAAATGAAAAACTCGATGCTAATGGAAATAATTTGGATAACTTAAATCATATGAACAACATAAAAAACTTAAATAATTCCACTGGCATTCTACCCAGCAAACGATTATCTTTGCCATTAGATATTCACCTTAAAGAACGCTTTTTTTCTCGAATCTTATTGACACCTAAACTAAGTCCATCACTTGAATCTGAACCAACAACACCAGCCAGTAAAACATTCATCCGTAAATCTTTTGTAAGTAAAAAGTACATCAAAATTTACCTTTTTTATCTTTTAATTAATTCGTTTAGACATATAAGGTCTTTCTAGTTTAAATTACTATTCAAAAATTATAAATAAGTAATATACAAAACGATATTTCAGAATCACGATATAAAGTAATGAAACTATAATCTTATCATTTTACAATATACTATTCAATTTAGCAATTTTCGTTTTTTAATTCATTATAATGATATTAAATTATGTATATATATTTTTTAAAAATATTTCTATTTATATAAGAATTATATTGGAAAGTTGAATATGAATTTCTGTTTCGATGTATCAAAATTAATATTTTCAAATTGTTCAATATATTCTTGAATAGATAATCAACGGATTGTAAAAACCAGTCGAGTAATTTTCCTCACTCAAAAAACAGAATATCACATGAACAAAATATGCTAAAATTTGATTCAATACTCAATAATGATATTTAAGAGAGTATTATATATTTTATATGATTGATTGATAATATCTTTATTTTAATAATCTCATCATTATTGAACATATATAATACAGAAATTCTTGTTGAAAAAACAATTGTATTTATCAATATATTTGTTTATAAAGATTTTCAAATTTAAATCTAATAGTTACAATAAAAAAAAGTATAAAACGTATTTCTTAATTGGATCAAATTAAGGTCCAAAAGTGAATATATTTTTTTCAAATTTCAACCATTTATTATTGGCTAATTCAAGATTTTGAAAGAAAATTTATTGAATAAATTTATTGTAATTCAATAATTTGTTTCACTTTTATTAATAAAATTCATTAAATGATTTCAGAATCAATGCAACCCTGTTGTAAATAAGATTCAATTTAAAAATTGATGCTTTTTAGTTGAAGTAATAAAAATATATATGCATATATTTTGTGGTTTCAAACATCGAATCGACTCATTAAAAAATCATTAGGGTTTTTGTAAATCCAAGTTAAGATATTTTCGAACAAATTTTATTTATTCAAATTGTAAGGGTTAAAAATATTTAGGAATTTTAGTATGTATTCTTCATCAAATATTTTATATTTAAATTATTATTTTTTAATTACTAATTTATAATGATAAAAACTATAAATAAAAACAAAAATTAGTATTTTTGATTAGGGAACCCAAGTATTTATCTTTATTTTGAATATTTTTGCTAAATGAATATTAAATGAAATAGTATTCAAATTAATATATACATTAATTGCGGTCAATAAATTCAGATATTTAAAATAATTTAAAATTAGATAATTACGAATTCGATCCTTACTAAAATTAGTATCAAACCAAAAAATCGAATCATAATCAGGCCAAAGCATTATTAATGATAATTAATAATCAAAATTATGCCGAAAACCTATTTTTTATATTCATTTCTTTAAGACGACGCATATATTATTTAAATATATTATAATTTGTGTTTTGGATTAATATATAGGATACTTTGATTTTTTCTATTAATAATTTCATCGTTTTATACTCATTGCCGTAAATTTTTTTATTATTCAAGAATTTCAATCAATGTTTATTGAATCAAAAGTTATTAAGTAACTTATCTTGTTCAACAACTTGTTGCAAAATTATTTGTTTGAAAACAATAATTTTTCCCATATTTCTTGAAGTTTTAAGGTCAATTCTTTTATGCCAGGAAGTAAATATTTAGTTTGAATTTAGACAAGAATATTTCATAATCACCTACTTCTTCAGATAAAAAATTATTTATTAGAGATTTATAATTTTTAAAAAGAAAAACTAATCTTCAATTTCTAACGAATTAGAAATATATTTTGACAAATCCCAATTTAGACATTTTTATTTTAAATATATTTTCAAATTATTTTTAAAAAATTATTGAAAAGTATGTTTATAATAATTAGAATACCATTGTGAATTTTATTTTTTTTAAATATCATCATTGAATTATTTATACATATTTTTAACAAAATAAAAACTAAGATCCAAATGATTAAGATTAATCACTATTTTTTTTTCTTTTTTACAGAGCGAAATCGGGTTTGGTAAACTTGAATCCTATAATAAACTTGAAAAACTTGGAGAGGTAAGTTAATTAAAAGTATAATAAAATAAGAATAAAATAATATTAAAAAATTTAGTTGATTTAAGCTTAAAATTAATTTTTGTCACATTTTTCGAAAGAAAAAAAAGGATCAAGTTGAATGTGCTGATTTTTTGAGGATTATTTAATAATAGTGCTAATTTATGAACATCGACTTTAAAAGGCTAAATATCAGGACCCACACACCAAGTTTTTTTTTTAATTTTAATATTCTTGATTATGCCTTAGTTTAGCATGCATTGTTTAATAAGTTTAGTTTGAATTGCTTTCAATCAATTTTTCAATACTCAAAGAAACCTCCAATGCATAAGTTAAGTTATCTTGAATTTTATCAAATCAAACTTGAATATGTTTACATTTTAAAATTTTGTTCAATTGAGTTTGCTAAATCAACTTTTAGACATCATCAAAAGTAAAAAAAAATAAAATGAATAAGCAAATTTACGAAAACTAAAAATTACTAATTTTGATAAACTACTTCAAAGAATGCTTTTAAGAATTTATAAAATATTAAATCAATGATTTGTCATCTTTTACCGATCTACAACTTATTAAATGAATAGCTCATTACATTTAATTAGTCAAAAATTTTCTAACATTAAGTATTAACTATGCGATCAAAATTATTTACTAATTTTCAGTTGTAATAGAAAAATTCTTTACAAAACTTTTTTTTTTATTTGATGATAAATTGAGGATGTGACTGCACTTGAAACCTAATTTATAAAGTACAATGCGTATTTCTATTTAAAAATGATCTGTGTATAATTAATAAGATAAATTTAGGTAGTACAATTTTGAAATTTTTTTCGAACAGAATTATTTTGTTTTGATTATAATAAATTTATATATATTTCGGATGCGATATCGTATCTAATTGAAAAAATAGAATTCGAATTAAATGATTAAAATATTAATTTAAAATTTTAGATTACTTTATGAATATAAATTCATAATAATAATAATATAATTCAAGACTTTGTGCATTAGATTTTTTTTTATGGATTATAAAAAATCTTTAATTGTTTGTTTTGGATGGACAATATAGATTAAACATTATTGACTTATGTGAAAATTATCACTCAATTTTAATTGAAAGAATTTTTTAGCTTTAAACTTAGAGATTTTGATTTTTATTTATCTTATATTTTAAAATTTCATTTTCATACTTTGAGATTATTTTAAGCCTTTATTATAAAAAGATTTAATTTTTGGTGAAATTTAAAGAAAATTGATTGGTCTATGTAGTAAAAATTTTAAAGAGAAGTATATTAATTGATATATATTCAATATATGTTTTTATATTTTTATTCACATATCAATTAAATTTAATCAGTCAGTTGTTGTGCAATTGATTATAATAAATTGATCTTATAAAAGATTAGACTATCAATGACCATTATTAAAAAATGTAACGAATTTCGATTACTTTCACTAATT
>BLXL01000481.1:0-11873 GCA_023170135.1 Acarapis woodi
GTCTGAAAATTTTAAATTGAAATATATTCAAATCACAGGAAAAGTCATTTTCAATTGCTTTCTGAAAAAATTGATTTTATTTTTTCGAATAAAAGAAAAAAATTTATTCGTAGAGGTTTTCAATTAATTTGAACTCATAATCAGCTTATATCAATTATTATTTGCTTGTTAAACTAAAATATTTAAAGAGTTTTTGATATTTTTTATAATCTATTAGGTTTCCCTAAAGTTAATACATTTTTTTAAAAAAACCAGAAATTTCAAAAAAATAAATAATACCTTTAAAAAATAATTTAGTTAGTTATGATTTATTAAAATTATTATTGATTTTTTAATTAATATTAGTTAATAAATGATTCAGTTGTCATATTGACTGATTTATTATAAAAAATAATCAAAAAAAAAAAAAAAATTATTTAATCAGTCGTTTGTCGAAACATTACAATATAGTACAATTCATTTAAAAAAAAAAAAAACTGGCACATCAGAAATTTTCACCTTTTTTTTTCGCAAGAAAATTGAATTTTTCTCGAAAAAATTACTTTTCTCTATGCTGCTTTTGTACGTACCTGTTTTTATTAAACTATAACTTTGAGTTACTTATCTCATTTCCTGTTTTTTTTTTTAGTTTAATAAATGAGTATTACTTTTAAGTATGTTTATACTCTATAGAAAATTTCTGAATTCCGAAAATTTGTAGGGAAGAATTTTTTATGTACTTTATATTTTTATAGTATTTTTTTTATAGTATTCTTAAAACTTCTTGTTATATGCACTGCAAAGATGCTTCTTTTTTTTAATTTTGCAATTCATATATAATAAATGACTTACAATTCACTTCACTGAATTCGTATACGATAAAAAAAAACTAAAAAATGTTTAAGCAATTCTTAGCTTTTTTCTTGTTCAAAATTTTTTCTAACCTCTAAGAACAATATAATTTTTTTTCAATTTTAAATTTTATAAAAAGATCGCAAAATTAAAGCTTTCAACAACAATGAAACATATAATTTTTCAAATTATTGTTTTTATTTCTTTCGAATTTTCAAATCTAGTTATGCGAAAAAATGCGTTTTATAAGATTTTTTCAGATTGATAATAAAATTTAGAATAAGGTCACGATTTAATTTGATTTGTTTTGTTAAATAATATTAGTCATCTATGGATTGAATAATAAAAATCATATTTTCTCAATTAATTTTTTTTTATTTGCATCAATTGATTACTTAAAAATTTACTCAGTGCTAATGTAAAATAATAAAAATTTTGATACAAACAATTTTGAATTATCAATAAAATATTTTTATTTTCTTTTAGAAAAAAACCCAGTAATTGTAAAATTTCTGATACTGATTGATTTTTTAAGTTTGAATGAAAAATCGGATTTGCAAAATATTTTTAATAAATATCTTTTATCATTACCTTTGAAATAATATTAGAGAAGTTGACAATTCAACTTGAATATCAAATCAATCAATCTATAAAACAAAATTTCTTAATTTCTAAATAATGAATATAAATTTTTCTAAATAATCTATTATAAATTTAAGCGCATAGTAAAATATTGAAAATACCTGTAATGATCAAGTCATATTTTTCATGATTAAATTCTCTTGTTTTCTTATTTATCTTTTTGACCAACTACGAATCAAATCAATAAAATTATAATATATAAGTTCAGATCAAAATTTTACATCAGACAATTTTCTTCAAGAAAAATGTCTTAATTTTTTGATTTCTTGAAAATTAAGTCATTGTAATCATGAGCTACAAAAATCAATGAAATAAATCTTAAAAATTTTATTTGATCTGAAATTCGAATTTTAATTCAGTATAAAAAATAATGAGGATACGAAAGTATGACAAACACAATAAATATTTGGTAAAAATATAATTGAATCTGAAGCTTCTCAAATAGAGTATTTCTGTAATGAACCGATTAATGTTATTTGAGTTAGTTATTCAATTTGATTATTAAAAAAATAACTTTTTGAATTAGAGAAGATTTTTTTCATGATTGATATTAGAAGATTAATTATTCTCGAAGAATTGAAACTGAATTTTTTACTTTTGTCATTTCAAGAGACTGGTTTTGTCATTTAAAATCTCTTTGATTTTGAATGCACTTTGTGTTTGAAGATTCTAATAAAATGTATATTGCACTTGATACACAATATCTTTGTTTAATAAAGTTTTTTATTCTAAATATCCTATAGAATAAAATAAAAAAATATATACATACAATTATATTATTTATTTAGAAAATCAGTTTTCAATATTTTGAATTTAATCATTTAGTCAGTTGTACAAAAATAGGTAAATTTTTATGAGTTTCCTTCGAGAATACAGATAAACGAGTAAATTTTAATTCTGATGGTCTTTTTTATTCAATTTTCTCACTATTTTTTGAAACAATAGAATAAAAAAAAGAAAAAATTTCATTTAGAAAATCAATAAAAATTGAATTATCGGAAAATCAATCTCATCTTCTTTGCGTTTCTCATTAAAATTAATTACATCTTAACTTAACATGGGTAATAGCTACTTGAATAAATTGGGAACAAAAAAAAAAAAATGTATAACGATTCAATTTTTATAAAAAGTATTGTTTAAAAAAATCATATTGGTATAAGAATTTTGTTAAATAAAACCATGGACAAGCAATTATCACAATATTTAGAATATCTGAGCTTAGATATTAAAAAAATGAGTATTTTAAAAAAAATTTTTCGAAAATTTGCTTTTATTTTAAATTCATTAGTACAAATACTATATATAACATGATTGTAAAATTTTCTTTGGGAGGTAAATTGACATTTCATTAAAGCTAAAAAAAATTTCGAAATATTTGCATTGAATAAAATTTTTTGATAGATAAAAATAAAGTTTTTCATAAAAAATAACGATTGAGAATAAAATCTGTGAATTTCGATAGCTGCATTAAAGCAATTTGATCAAGCGATTTGAATCATCAATCTTACATTAGTTTCATCAGATGCATTTGAAAAGTGCATTTTCTTTTGTTACTATTTATGACTGATATCATTATTTATATTAGAATCACCAAATCAAAATTCCAGTCAAGCAAACAGATCTGTAGCCAGTTTTAATTATATAAAAATTAAATATGCATTTGAAAAATGAAATTAAAATGTGTTGGTATGTTTTTTCAGATGTAAATTATAAGGCGATTTAATAATTTAAAAGTGAAAAAAATTCACCCTTCAAGTGTTTGTAAAATGATGAATTTTGTTGAATCTTGTTTTATTAATTTAATTATTAAAAATATTTTTGATAAGCACCGCAGATATTTTTTTGAACATTGAAATTAAGGTAAATGGATGCATATAATTATTTTTGTCTCTTAATTTTTTTTTCGAAAAACATCATTTTAAATTTTTGTAAATCATAAAAATAAACTATCAAAAAAATTTGAAAAATTAGTTTTAAAGCTAAAAAATTTTTGTGAGCCTATCAAAAATCATTGATAAAAAAAAAAAGTAAAAATTAAAAATAAATTAAAATGAATCAAACCAATCTAATTTTGAAAAGTAAAATTTCATTTTCAAAAAAAAAATTCCGATTCAATGATTTAATATTTTGAAATCTAAAAATATTAAGTTTATTTAGACGAAAATTTAAAAAAAGACTAAAAATAAATATTTAAAAGCCATTATTGAATGGATGGAATGCAAAATTTCTAAAAGAATCTGTAATATTTCAATTTTTTTAAAAAATTATAATTCGCTTAGGGTGA
This sequence comes from Acarapis woodi, assembly GCA_023170135.1. Lineage (NCBI taxonomy): Eukaryota > Metazoa > Arthropoda > Arachnida > Trombidiformes > Tarsonemidae > Acarapis > Acarapis woodi. Next base: position 3,758 of record BLXL01000481.1, read on the forward strand.
TTCCAAATGATTTTTTTTTTAATTTTAAATTATATTTTAACACCATATGACAGAAAACTTGCTTGCCAAATTAATTATTTGTTTATTTGTATATTCTAAATTTAATAAAAAAACATCTTGTAATCTAGAAAAAATTTTTAATCAGAATTATTTACTAAATGCATCATTTTTTTTCAAATGAGATATTCTATAAAATTGAATTTTATTATTTGACAAAATCTATTTTTTTTTTTTGAATTGTTAAATTTCCTATCGGTAAAAAAATCAATCAATTATTTTTGCTAGCTGAAATGTTCGAATCGATTTTAGATTTGATTATCTAAAAGATATCAAGTAGTTTTTAACTCTCGAAAAAACTAATTATTATTAAAATTTCCCTATAAAATAGTTCATAATGAAAGAAAGGTTTATCCATTAGCAAACTATACTTTCAGATTCTTTCTAAAAAAGTAAACCAGCATTGCATTTAGTGTGATTTATCAAATTATGGTCTGGATGTGTTCAAAAAAACGACATGACACAATAGCATATTTTGTTGTTAATCATTGTGTTTATTTTATTTTATTTTATTTAGCGATTTGTCAATTCAAATTAGTTCAAGAAAAAATTAAAGTTTAAAATAAATTTTTCAAATTCTATCTGTCTTCGACTTTTGTTTAGAAAAAAAATATTCTAAATTTAAATTAATTGTTCTACATAGCAAAAGTAAATTAAAGTTCAAAATTTTTGGCAATGAAATTGTTAAAATAAAATTCATAAAATCATCATCTGAATAATTATACCAAATAGATGATTTTGAGTGCTTGAATTTTTTTTCGAAACTTTATTTTTACTTAAAAAATTTTTTTCATCTCTATTTACATGCTAACATACAATATTGTGGTTTTTCAAAATAAATTCAATCATGTTATTTATAATTTTTAAATTTTATAAAATAGTTATTAAATCACAGTGAAAAAAAAATTAGTAAAATAAAAAAAGAAAATATTTTTGTATGAGTATGAAGTTTTTCAAAAATATTAACAATTCTATTTTTTTAGTGATAATGGATAAAAAAAATCAAGAAAACTGATCCTTAAAATATAATTGCCCTATATGGAATATTTTACTCAAAAATAAGTTGACCATCAATATATTCAATGAAAAATAATAATAATTTAGCCTTTTTTGTTATGTAACGCTACAATAATAAATCAATCTATTTTTAATATTTCATAGTATTTTTTTTTCTAAATTTTTATAAAGTATTCATTAATTTCTTTCGTAATGATATTACATTTAATGTATTAGACATTATTTTCGCATTATTTATTTTAAGTGCATTTATTAAACATAACATCTTGGTTTATGATTTGACAATTTAATTTAAGAACAATTAAGTGAAAAATTTGCTAAAAAGTATGATATAATTCGAAAAATACAGAAACCAATATTAAGAATATGAATATATTTATTAAAAATAAAATTGAGACATTTGAAATTGAACAACAAATTTGAGATTATCGTTGTAGATTGGAAATATTAAAAACTAACTTAAAAAAAAATTTGCATTAGTTCACTATAAATACTGAAACGAAATAATAGTAATGCATAAACTAAAGTAATTAAACATAAATAAATTTTAAAAAAATTTTTTTTGGGTCGACATGGTAACAAAGCAAAAAAATCAAAAACTGCCAAGCGTAAATGAAGATTGACGCACTTTTTTGCATTCTACATATTTTTTGGTTCATCATAGATTGTTCAAAGACAGAAGTTAACTTAATGAACACTTACACATGATGAGTAATGAACAAATAATGCTTATTTATTCAATGTGTTTGACTTAATACAAACTATTTGTGGATTCGATTTTTAGCTTATATGTATCACAAATATTTTTGTATATCTAGATAAGTTTTCCTGTATATTAATTATGCCCATATGATAAGATCGGTAATAGTTGAAGTATAAAATAGATAATCATTTTCATTTATATAATTTTATTATTATACAAATGTAAAATTTATATTTAATGACATATATCATGAAATATTTTCTTTTACAAAAAATAACTTCCTTTTTATTCATTTATATTCAGAGACTAAAGTTGATATACATGAAATAGCATTAATTCAATATCAAATCCAGCATCACAGAAGGAAAAGACTAATCATTATGACCTCACACGCATCTCTCATGAATAATGTTTATTGAGTTTTATCAAATGAATTGTATAAACATAAGACTCTTATTTAAGCCTTCAAATTTGAAACTTTTGAATAAAGCGGAATAAGCAGTCATTTTTTTTCAAATTAAAACAGGGTAAGGTGAAAAATTGATTTAAGAAAAGTAATTGTGAAACCCAAATAAGAAATTAGAATATTATTTTAACAAGGATACAATTTTTCTGTCTTTTTAAACAATAAATGTTCAATTATAATAGAGTATATATGTAGATGAAAATTCAGACATATAACCAAAAATGTGCCCGAATATTTAATTTCCACCGACTTTTTCTCACATATTAATACACACACATCTTGTGAAATCATAAATTTTTCAGACTTTTTTTCATGCAAAAATTATTAATGATTTTATCGAATATCTAGCCCTCTAAAATGATTTCACTGATATGAAAAATTTTATTTAATGGCGTATGTTTCTCCAGAACTAAAATTATTAATTTCTATGAATTAAAAAATCTAGTTAAGTATTAAGGTCTGATTTAATTCGATTGATGATTGCTATAAATATTTTATTCAAAAATTTTACAAATTCATAAACTTTTGTATGTAATCAAAACGAAAATACTTTGTTTATTCTCAAACCTGTACATTTAATATTTTAATTGAAGACTATATAATATTACAAACAATTTTTCGAAAAAAATTCTTTGTTTAAAATTCTAGAACCTTGGATTTAAAAATTTTTTTGAAATAATGTTTAGATTATTTAGAGCATTAACATTTAAATTCAATTTTTCGATTTATCGCAAAAATATTAAGTACAAAATTCAGATATAATTTATCTTCATAAATGAACCTATTTATTATTCTAAATAAAATGATCAACATGTATTAAATTCGTCAATATACTTTTTTGAATATATATTTTAGAAAAGAGAATGGAAAAGTTTAAAATGAAATTAAATATTTCATCTTAATTTTGAGTTGAAAATTTTACATGAATTTTCAGACATTACTACATTTTAAATAATAAATTTCCTATTAAAAAAAATTCAATAGCATATAACATTTATAAATTCAAATTTATTAATTTGCAGACAATTTATATTCTAAAATTTTACTTAACAGATTTTAGCAAAAAAAGTTAAAATTACTTGCAAATCGTTATCCAACTAGTTTTAACACAAAAATTTTCATACAAATAAATACGACAGAGGACATGAAGTTTGAGAATTGACTCGAAATAATTTTTAATTTTTAAAAACTATCTAACAATAATAATAATTTTGATGAAAATTTAAGATTTATGAAATTAATAATTTACTATTGAATGTCAAAGCTGAGAAAAGTGTATAGACACAAATCGTATTGAATGGATGATTCTATTATAATTTTACGTATTTTTTATTTTATATTCATTTTGATATTCTCATTCTTTTCATAATTATTTTTTGCATAAATACAAAATGTGTTTTTCAATCATTGATATTCATTGCTATTTATAATAGATATTTTTTGATTTGAAAACATAAAATTGCAAAATTCAGAAGGTAGAAGATCATTGTTTTTTAGTATTTTCACATACATTCAACAGTGACTATAAATTCAGATTATGAAGGAAAATTTTCATATCGAATAATTTTTTTGAAAAAGTGGCACATTTACCTTCGAAATGTGAAAGATAAATTTTGAAACACAATAAAAAAATCTTTTCAATTTTTTTTCAGTATACCAAACGAAATAATTTTATAAGGTTTTTTTAACAGCTGTTGGATAATTTTTTATAAACAAAATTTAGATAAAAACACATATTTAATTTTTTGTTTCTAAAAAAATGCTGTTGACTTCATAAGCCATATTAAATCATCTAAATCATCGACGTATGTTACCAGCTGATCATTACAGAGAAAAGTTTTTACCATTTGAGAAGACCGGTAGATCTTGTAGCGCAAGCGTGTAAAAATTTTGATCAAAATTGGTCATTTAAAAAAATTTTTTTATTACTTGTTTTTTGAATGATAAATTTTTTCGAATTAATTTAACATCTTTTCTAGTAATAAGTAAGAAAATTTTTAATCAAAGCATAAAAAAATAAAAAAAACAACTTGTTTATTTTTGAAAATTATGGTGATTTTATAATACAACTTCCGGTCCATTTATTTTGAAAAATTCAAATCATACAGTTTGTTTTATATTAATCAACTAAATGATATGATTTTAAAATAATTCATTACAAAATTACTATCAATTTTTATTATAAAACAAAATTCCTTAATTTTTCTTTGATTATTCAAATTATTATATTCCACTTTAATACGCATTTGATATATTTTTTTTTATATAAATTTATTTTTATCTAGAAATACGAAGTTGAGGATATTTTTATTTTTTAGTCTTAGTTTTTTGAATTACTTGTGATTTTTATGTCATCTTATGATTTTTGACGAAATTCATCATAAATTTTATATAATTAGTTATTAATATAACATTTTAAAAAAAAATCTACCGAAACACGACTCTTATGAATTTTTGAATCTTTTCTCAAACTGACACTGATCTAAAAAAAATCGTCGATTCGGTTGATAACCGACAAGGACAACACGAAAAATTAAATATAATAAATTTTTCGTTTTCATTTGAATCGATAATAAATTTTTGCGAAATCGAAATAAAAATGATGAGCGAATAATTTAGATAAATTATAAGGTACGTAGATTCGAAGCTTAAATATATTTTTTTTTTCGTCGATTCAGTAAAATTAAGTAGAAATTTTGCGAAATATTTCTTTATAGAAATTTTGATAATTTGAAAAATAAAAAAATAAATCTTCAAAAACCAAATTACGTTAATGAAATAAAATTATACTTTAATTTTTCAATTTTATATTTTATATGAGAAGAACTTATTCTAAATTAAAATCGAAATCTTCAAAGTTAAGATTTAATTTCAAATAAAATATATTTAGTTCCAATATATATTATAGATATTATTTCTTAAAAAAATTACGTATTTTTTAAAGAGATTTTTTTAGTCGCAGAGAAAAAATTACAAAAAAAAAATACTAATCACATTATTTTTAAACGAATCATCATTAAAAAGTAAATAAAAGTATAATTGGCGGAAAATTTCAAATGAAAATTTCACTATTTAATTTGTAATCTTAATAACAAATAAATAATAGCTTATCTTTGAACTAAGTCATACAACAAGAACTTTTTATTTGAAGGTTTTGATTATGAAAGTGTTGAATTTATATATTATTCGACCAAATATTATGACACATTTAATGATTATAAATTTTATAATATACTCCGATATGTATTTGTGATAATATATGATATTGAAAAAAAATTTGATAATTGAATACTCTTAGAATACAAGTTAAGAAGTGTATAATTTATTTTACAAATGAATTATAATAAATTCATTCGGTTACCGTAAAAAAAAATTTTGATTGCTTTTCGAAAACAAGTTCTAGAAAATTTTCATCTTATTGTTGAAATTGAATTTTTAATTGTCTTTCAATTATTTATGATATCTTTCTTATCAAGATTTTGCTATTTAAATTTAATTTACTTGATGCACAATCTTTTTTTGAATTTATGTTAGATATGATTTAAATTAAATTAAATAGTTCAAATAATAATTTAAATATATTTTCTTCAAAATAGAAAAAAAACTCATATGACAGCCATTGATCATAAATTATAAGATTTCCGATAGAAAAACTTGCTATCAAGCTAAATTAGTCTAAAAAGGTCAAATTAGACTTTTTATTTGTGAATGGACATACTAGCTATTAATTTACGTCTTGAAAGAATCATTGTATCAACTTTGAAAAACATCGCAATATTTTTGAGAAATAGTGAAATTACTGATTCTATTCAAAATTTGTTTGCACTAATTGTAATTAATTGTCTTGATTCTTCATATTCGTGCTAACTTCAAAATTTAATAAAAATTTTCTCTAAATCGAAATAATTTCAAATTTGAATTGATACCGAAAATTTATTGCTTATATGTTGTCAAGAATTTTCAAGTTAATCAATTCTTAAGAAAGAATCTAATAACTATATAAAAATGAAAAAATATTGATTAAAGATTAAGAAGAAATAAATATGTAAGAAATCAAATCTCTTCATTAGTAAGTTAAATTAAAAAATCAATCTTTTCGATAATTCATCATTCAAGCTGAAAAAAGAATTTGATGAATTGATTGTTGTAAATAAAAAAAATTAAAATCAATAACTCTTTTTCATGATAAAAATTTGAATTGATTTTGAAATTAAAATTAGGCTACCTTATTATTTAAAATCAATTTTTTTTATATTTAGATTTTTTTCTTGAGGGAATAAATCATAAACTTTTCTTTAATATTTTTAAACCGACAAATAATATGGGAACAGTTAAATATTAAGTTATTTATTATATATTAATTATTTTGACAAAAAAAAATCGATGATAAGAAAAAAAATAATAAATTCTAAATAATCTGGAATATTTATTTTGAAATTTTGATATAATAAAATAAAATAAAGATTTTTTTTTATTGTTATTACTATTACACAGGAAAAATCTTTGCGATGTGTTTTTTTTTGAATCAACTTAAAAAAATTAAAGTCTCTTAATTGTGTTTGAAAACCATTAATTTCTGAAATTTCTGGATAAAAATTTAATTTAACAAAAGATTCTTTGAAAATTTATGTGATTGAAATGGTGATTCACAAATGATTTATAAATAAAAATCAATATATAAATCGAGTATTGTTGATTTAAATTTTATTGATTTTATTGTAAATGCATGAAATTCTGATACCTTAACTTTATTTCTAATAGATTTTAAATATCGAATAAAATGAGATAGAAATTTTACCCATGAATTTTTTGAATGTATTTTAATAGGAAATAACAGAAAATTGAATTTTCACACAAGTGAATCTAATTCATTTATTCTATTATACTATTATAGAGTATTAGCATTTAATGATATCCAATTTTATCAAATAAGTGAAATCTTGATTAGAAAATAATTAAAAATTTAAGAAAAATCATTATTATTTTATGTATCAAATATTGAAAATATCATCTACAATTTCTTTTTATAAAACGGAAAATTGATTCATAGTATAAATCATTTGAGTAACTAATTTATATTGATAATGCTTAAATAAAAGTCTAAAATTATTTTTAACAATAATTTTTATATATTGTATAAAATTCGTCACTATTTTAATAAATGAGAAATTTTAAAAATATTTTTTCATTTTTACTTTTATAACTTTTATAAATATATTTCATTTCTTTTCGTTTTTTGATTACTCAAATCAGAAATTTGAGATTTTCAAACGATTTGTGATAATTTACTTGAATAGATTTTGATTCCAAATCTTTTCACGTATGAAAATTATTGTATCGAAAATGAGAAAAAACGAAATTACATCCGTGCTTTTAATTTTAATCAAAATTTTATATCAAAAGTCAAATGCCAAAAAAAAAAAAATTCTCAACAATTTTTTTTAAAATAAGAAATTTGAACACAAAATTTATTTAAGTGATTTTAAAGAATAGTATTGATTAAATTTTCGAATAAATAAATTTATAAAATTTTAAAATTTGATTACAAACCAATTGTGAGAGATGTTTGAAAATATCTAAGAAAAATATAAAATATTTACGAAATTCTTGTTATAAAATTTTTTTTTCAAATTTCAATTTGATTTCGATCATATCTCACAAAAAAGTATTAAATAATTACAGAAACCAAAAGAAAAATATATTTGCTAAAAAAAATTTATGGGTTCGGCAAAAATATCTTTGAACGGAAAACTTAAAATCAATATTTAAGCAAATAAGTTTTGAAATTATTGAGTAAAGTGAAGAAAAAAAATTCGAGAAAAAAAAACAAAACAAAAAAAAAAAAAACAAAAACAAAAACAAAAAAAAAAAAT
>BLXL01000482.1:0-14037 GCA_023170135.1 Acarapis woodi
TAAAAAAAGTGAAAATTAATGATGATAAATGCAAAAAAAAAATCTTAACAAAAATGAAAATCTTTTTGGTTTATATCTTCTTTTGTTTCTTAATATAAAAGTATGGTATAAATGAAAATATATATGAGATATTTGTTATATACTAAAATCTGCTATGTCTAATAGAATTGCTCTAAATTCGTTAAAAAATTTTAGTCTTTTTGCAAATATTTTTAATGAAATCTGTTGTAAAGTAGTCATCTAAACTATTTTGATTTCTTAATTAATTTTATCTTAATCATAACTTTATTTTCTATAATGAATAAATTTATTATCATTAAAATAAATTGTACAATTATTACTTTAGATATTAAATTATGGGTTTGATATGTTACCTAAATGAAAAGCTTAGTTTTACTAGATTTTTAATTTCATCAGGTCAATTCCAAATTCATTATTATTTTGATTTCTTAATTTATGAATTCTAATGTATATGACTTCCTTTGATTTGGCGTGTCGCTTGTACTTTGTTATTGTTACTGTTTAAAAAAATTAATTTCCCCATTTTTTTCAACCTAAAAATTTTTGAATCCAATCCAATTTTTGCTTTAAAAAAATAGTTTGCATAATCATCTTTGAGCTTTTCTTTATTTTGAAAAAGATATAAATTTTTTTAAAATTGAATACTTGATACTTTTATATTTAGATTAGAATCTGAAATATATAATTTAAAATTTTGTCTCCCAAAAATCCTTAGATATTATTTCATTTATTAAAATATTAAAAAAATTAATCAATTATTATAAAGAGCTAAATATACACTAAAAAACATCGTTTAATTAACCAAGAAAAAAAATATCTAAAGGAAAGAAAAATACAATGATTTTGAAATTGACCATTATTAAGAATTAAATTTATCAATTGAATATTTGTCATTTGCTTAAAATATTCGATTGTTCGGTTTTTGATCGAAAAGTCATATAAACTACAAAATTCAAAATTCAAAATTATTCTGAATACGATTGTAAGTCTGTTTTAGGAAAAAATAAAAAAATGATTTCAATTCATATTTTAATAGGAAATTAGAATTATGCTTATCTGATTATTTACCTTTTATTCTCAATTATATATAAACTAAAATTTATTGGTACATTTTAGATAATCAAACAAATTAACTCGCTCTCGACAATTACAAACTACCTATTCTGAATATTTTGGTATTTAATAGTAAAATTGTTTTATAATTGCGCTATTTTAATTTTACTAAACGAACATTTACGCCAGTTTGAACAATAGATCACATTATATTTTCTCATGTACTGATCATTTACAATTTTGCACGATTGAAATTTTGTCGCCAAATATATTTTTATTCAGAGCTACTCATGTATCTAATTTAAAAGTTAATGGTATAATGTAAATAAGGACGATTCATTTACTAACTCTTAACTCTATAATAAGTGAGTAATAATTTGAGTTGTAATTTTAAAATCTTTAATTTGGATAAATAAATTTAGTGTTTTTATCTAATAAAAGACATAATTTATTTTTTGAGAAGCAACTTGTTGTAGGGTAATTACGCTGATTAAATCAAATTATGAATTAAATTTTTTTTTTAATAATGCTTTAATTTTTTATTAATAACATACATTTGTAATATCGTAATTTATAGTAGCAAAAGTATTATTAAATTCTAATAATTTTACAGTCAATGAATTAAAAGAATTTACCAAAAAATATTGTACTTATTAACAAGTTGGCATTGATAAATCTTTTATTTCAAGCAAATACCAACTAAAACAAAAGTAAATCTTTAAGCCAACTGACTATTTTTTTAATGCCTATACGAAATTTAAATATTTCCGCTTGACTATTAATACTTAACTAAGTTAGATAGTAATTATTAAATTTTATGAAACTTGAGGTAAAATTTTATAATAAAAGATAAAAAAATTTATTTAATATAAAATATGTAATATTATACAAATGCTAAAAATTAATTCAGAATTCTTTGTTTTAAATTTTTTTATTTCACATTTATATGCTAAATTTTTGACTTGAATTCGACTTGAGAAATTTTGCACAAGTTTTTTTTTTCAGCTCGATTCTAAAATTCTAATTAAAAGCAGACTTTAGATTCTTAACAAAAAATAATTGATACTTAAATTATATACTCAAAAAAATTTTTCAGAATATTTTTTTTTTTTTTTTATTTTATTATTTTCTCAACTAATATTAATGACAATAATTTAAAAGTGAAAAAGTATTCAAAAATCTGCATCAATTCAATTTTTTTATTATCAGATTTTATTTTTCATCAATCAAAATATTATTGAATGAAAATTTGATCATTAGTAAGTACTGTTCGAACTAAATTCATAGTTATTAATGTTCATGAATTACTTTATTCATTAATACACGAAAATTTGTTATCATTTATAAAAAATCTATAACATTTTAATTTGGTTAAGCTGCACATTTTAAATTTCTTATTGGCGATTTTTATAATTTTTATTGAAATAGAATGAATTGGAACTTTTAGAAAAATAATCATATTAAGCAAAAAGAATTACTCTATTTTTACAAACTTACATTTCGATAGAAAAATTTAATTCTATAAACTAATTTATTACAAGGGTGGACTTTTAAAATAAATTCGGTTTCGGCAAAATTAAGTTATTTAGATCTGGATCACTCCTGATGCTAAAAATAACTTTTAACATTAATGATAATCGATTTTTAATTTTTGAATTTCATAAGCACCATTTCACTCTCATATATTGCTAAAAATTTTTTTTAAAAATTTTCCACTCTTGAAAGTTGATGGTTTTTAAGTTTTTGAGGTTTTTGTATAATATAAAAAATATAAATTATCAAGCGACTATTTACTAAAATTTTTTAAAACTTATTTACTCTGAAAGAATTATAATTTAAATTTAAAGTTGAAAAATTTTCTTCTACTTTTTTTGGCTCATTAATTGGCTTATTAGTTTTTACTGTTTTGACAACTTTTTAATTGTTAGGTATATTTTCTTTTTTATAGAAATTTGTATTTTTTATACAATTTTCTTCTCAAAAAAAATATCTATTTTGAAAAGAATTATATAATTAACGATATCTCAAAGTCGATTTGTCAAAATTTAAATTTAATTCATTTTGAATCTGAATTGTCTATTTTATTAAAAATGGAAAACAATATTTATTATTTTAAGTTTTAAAATTTAATTTACCGAATAAAACGATCAAAAAAAGGTTGTAAAAAAATGAGAATATATACTGGAAAAGATAGAATCTAAAAACCTTATTTAAAATACACTTGCCTGAATTATTTTCTTAAGTTCATTTAATGATTTAATTTTAACATTTATTCATATAAAAAGAATGTTATTAATTTTTTTTGATTATTAAAAAATGATAGATTGAATCTCTTAGTATAATAAAAAAATTTGTAGTATTTTATTCAAAGAAAATTTTCAAAACTTTTTTTTTTAAAAACTAGAGATAAAAAAAATTCTTTAATTCAAATTATAGTAATATGAAGTAAAAACTTAAATTGAATTCAAAAACAACTAAATTCATTTGATTCAAAAAATAAATGAACCAAGATTTTTTATTATTTGTGTACAAAAGTAACCTAAATTTTGTTCTTTCAACAAAATGATTTATTGTAAATCCAAGTGATAAACACAGAAACTGTATTGATATTTTATAATTTTTAAATTAAAAAAATTTTTAAGGCATAGACTCCACACTTCGATTTTAACTAACTAGATTGTTTTTTGATTAAAAAAAATGCTTTTTAAAAATTACGAATTTTCTAAATTTTAATTTTCATAAACAGAAAAAATTTTTTTATTGACTTTTTAAAACATCAAAATTTCCATATTTCTAATATCAATTGTGGGTACGTAATTGATTTTATTTGAAAAGTCATTATAATGAATTAGACAAATTTAAAATGTCCATTTTGTTTGATTCATGAAAATTCAATGTTCTAATTTTTAATTATTTCTGTAAGAAATTGAGACATATGAATGCTAAGTGAATTATCAGTAACCTTTTTAATTACTTTGACTATAAAACTATTACAGAATAAATATAAAATTCTTAATCAGTACTCAGATGCTAACATTTAATTCAAAATATAGGGAATATATTCTTTTGACTTTGTTTTCCGGATACCTAAATAAAATTAAACACATGTTTGAGAAGTAAATGAAATAGAATTTTAAAAAGTCACTTGGCAAAACAATATTCATATCTTCAAAACTTTTATACTAAGAATTATTTCAATTGGCTAACTTATAGAAAACATTATCAGAACTAGTTCTCTATCAATAAATTTATAAATTTTTTATTTTATTTGCAAGACAAAGAATCGAGAAAAAATTCTTTTTTTCCTTCATAAAATAAAATATAAATTTAAAATTTTTTTCTTAAATTTAATATATTCATTTAATTTTAATTTTTTCAAGTTTCGCGGTTGTAAAAAATTTTTCAGTTAAATAAATTAATGTCAATTCATAGATGATTTTAGTAGATTGAAAAAAGTCTAAAATTTTTTCTAAACATTTTTTGGATTGCAAAAAAAGACCAAAAAATGATAAAAAATTATTCATTACATCCGTTGATGTTCATAAGTTGAAAAATGTTAACTTCATATATAAAAATAGTATTTGCGAAAAATTTGGATTTGATAAATAGAATCTAATAAAGTGTGATATATCTTCAGACTAAAATTCACTATTTTTTGCGCATCACTTTATCTCTAATGGTGCATATGATAGTATGTGATTGAGTAGAGTGCTTATTTGAATGATTTTTTTTGATTTTATTAAAAATGGCATTTATTAAGTACATAACCAAACAAACTTATTTAAAGCTTTGTCGGTAATTTGGCTCGAGGGTTTTTAATCTAAAATAAATCCTTTTCCCTTTCATTAAATATCTTTTCGACCAACTATATAGTAGTATATTTTAATGGTAATTTTCAATAATTTGAATTGTGTGATAGATTTTTTGACTACCGTTTAGTCTATTTACTATTCATTATGAAATTCATATTTCTATTTGAATAATAGTAAAATGAATTCATATTTTGACGCGAAAATTCAATATATTCACCGTCTAGTTTCTTTCTTAAGAATCTATTAATGATTCTAAAATTTTGATCATATTTTTTTTGAATTTAATATAATTTGATTATAAAATTACAATATGTATGTATATATGCCAGTTTTTTTCATTTTAGTTCATTATTTGTTGATTTTCAATAAGATTGAATATTGTCATAAACCAAATCCAAAAAATCAGTATTTAACGATACAACACATTTATTTTCCTTGCTATTGGCACCAGCACATAACAAGATAATCAGATATTATGTAATTAGAACTCAATTGTGTTTTTCTTAAAATTTTCTCTTAAGCTTTCGGTAGCATCAATTTATGCTCCAACCATTTACATAAACTTATTACCTTGCCTGGCAATTTAAACTTTTCTAATTTATGATTTTCTTATTTTCCTTTTTTTTGACATCATTATTCTATTGCGCTTGATATATTATATATATATAAAGAAATTTATACTATTGTCTTATAGTTTTGTCTAGGTTTATTTTAAATGCTAAAATCTAAATTTTTCGATTTGATGCGGTTATGCCCTTATTAATGTTTAATAGGATAACCAACGATTTTTGATCTAAATTCATCAGTTCGGTAAACATTTGATGGTATTTTTTTTCAATTCATAGTTTAGCTAATGTTTTTATTTTATTATTTTTCATTTTTAAAAATATAGCCGCCATGTATTTGCCATTAATTTTTTTTTTGATATTAGCATCTAAATGTTTAAGTATAAATGTTTCATTGCACGATTATACAGGAATGTTTCATCAGATTACTAAAACATCAGAAAAATTTTATTACCTGTTTTCGTTTGAATCCAACTACATAAAATTCAAGAATTTGATTATTTTATTTTAAACATATCTATTAAGTTAGACATCAGTTATTTATTCCATAAATTCAGTAATTAGACTTATTATCAATGAACGCTAATTTTTAAATTTTTATTTATTTTTACTGCAAATAAGAATTTTGAACCTGTAAAATTTAATTTGTATTGGAAATAATACAAATACTAATACTAATACTGCCATCTATGGATTGATGTGATTGAATTCACCTAAATTCAAAAGTAGCAAATTTTTAAATAATTTTCTTAAATTAAATCTTTAGGATTTTAAATTATTCAATTATGTTTCATTTTAGCTAAATTTTTAAATATTATGATAACTTTAATATATCAATAAAAAAAGATTAACTAATGGGAAATTTTTTGCAAAACTTTAATATTCCACAGAAAATTTATTGCACAATTATTAATAAAATAAATATAATATAAAATAAATAAAAATCCCAAATGAAGATTTTAGAATTTGTTCTATTAAAATTATTAAAAAATTTATCAATCAATTCAAAATTTTCGTCCGATTCGAGATAAGTTTTTTAATTCAGTATTTGAAATACAAAACAATTATTTTTTTCAAAAATTCTCTTGCCTTTTAAAATTCAAACTTACTTTCTAATTAATAGTGCCCATCAAAGATCCATAAAAATATTCAAAAAATTGTTTGAGATTGCTAAAATCGATGCCAAAAATTACCAAAAAATATTTTATCGCCCAAAAATTAAAGTTTCTATAGAAAAAGTAATTTTCGTCCAAACAAGAATGAAAATAAGTCACAAATTGTTTTTCATCAGGCAGTTTATTACTGTTCTATTAGTTATAATGATTCATATTGGAAATGATTTATTTATACTAAACGATTAGTATAATTTTCTATCAATCGTAAACTTTAACAGCAAAAATTAAATTGGTTTTGAAAAAAAAACCGACATATATTCTTCTAGATTTTGTTCCTGTCCGTGTTTGATAGTTCATTAAAGTTAACTATTCTTCAATTACAAACCAAAAAGAACTGAAGTTTGAAAATTTAAAAATTTGAAGATAAATAATAATTAAAATGATAAAAGAAAAAAAAATTCGCTCAATTTTTCTGAAAATATTTTGAAAGAAAAAATATTCTATGAAGCCTAGGAAAATAAACTTCAAATCGTTTAACTAAATCGATAAAATAAAATTTACTGGCTAGATCAGTCACTTGTTAAGCGTTAGTGTTATACAATAGATGAAAAATAATAATAGTAAATCAAATTCTTTTAGAACGCGAAAAACATAGAAAACATGCTTTTTTTTCTCATGCGATAGTGTTTAATCAAAATGGTAATTACCAACAAAAAATCTAGTCTCTTGATTAATGTCTCTCGTCAAACTAATCTTTAATAATCTTATAAAAAATTAAAATAATGTTCTAAATTTCTGAAAATGCTCCTTTCTCCGATTTGGCTCATCATTTTTAATTTTCACAATTTAGCTTATGTTATTTTAAAGTCTCAAAGAAACTTTTCTATTGTATGCTTCAAATTTTTTACGTATAAAATTTTTCTAGTTCAATATTTTGAATTTAAAAATTATGGTTTCATTAATAACTTTTAAGTTATAAAAACTAATTGTGTCTATTAATTTTTCATTAGATTAAAATAAACTAGTTTCACTTCATTATCGATGTGTTTCAAAATTGAACAAGAAGAAATTTTTTAAATGAAATTTTTTGAACGAAATTTACTAATTTTCAACCTAAACGAAGTAAATTTTGGCTCTCTTCAATACTCTAATATCTTGTTACTAAAATGCAAATGGTAATCATGCAAAAATTTTTCGAATATCAATAAATAATTGGTTGATTAATTTTTGTCATTTTTAAAAATGATTTAAAGCAATAAGAACAAAAAATCAATGAAAAATTAAACAAATTGAAAAAATAAATTACATGCTGTCAAAATTTAAAAATGAATAATTCTGACCTACCAATGTATATTTAGAAATTTTCAACATTTATTGATTAATATACTCCAATCATATTATAGTCTTATTATTGAAAAAATATTAGTATATTACACTTACTGAATGGTTTCACTTTTAAAAACACATATCGCTTATGCATTAATATATCTAATTTCACAAAACAATTTAATTTAGACTACCAATATTTCAATCAAGCTTTTATTCAAATGCACTGGTCACAATTAAATAAGTACCTAATCATCACACATTCTCTCTGAGTAAAACGATATGATTATAAAACAAAAATATTAATTATTGCTAATACTATTTTTTTTTTAATGAAAATTTATTCAAAAACGCAGTTATTGAAAAATAATTAATTAAAATTAAAATTAAATTGAAATTATCACAAGTGTCTGAAAGAGGACACAAAAGAATTTATTGAAATTTATGATTAAACTTAATAATTGACAAACTTTTATCTAAGTAAAACTTAAATTATATAAAAGATAAAGTAATAAATCAACAACAAAAAGAAAATAAAATTACCTTTGCATTGCTAATTTCTCGATTATGATATATTAATTGATATAGTGTGGTAGGACAAGAATTTTACCAGTGATTTCTTTTTTTTTTATTTTTTATTATTTATAAAAGTTTATATTGAAAAATTAAATAGATCCAATTGGATAAAAAATTCTAGTATAACACTCAGTAGCTAAGCAAACTATGAAAAAGGTCAGTGAACGATTCATAATTGTGAGATAGATGCGGTTAAGGTGTTTGCAAGTTTTTCCATAGATAAAAATTTTTGCGACAAAAGGAAATTTTTTTCAACAGATCGTATATTAATAGTTTATTTGAGTTTTTTATTTAAGTTTCATCAGGCAAAAGGATAAAAAATTTTCAGTTTAATACAAATATTTTTTACTTTGAATATATATGATATAACGAAAATTTTATTAATTTCAAAAATACGAATTCGACTAAAAAAATTTCAAATTAGCACAAAAATTTAGATTTTAATATTGTTGTCGTCAGCGAACAAGTAAAATTACAATGACATAATTTAGAATCAGCAATCTCTACTATATTGAATTTTATTCATTTATTGTTTAATTTGCTTTTTTGAATTGAATAATCTTCATTTGTTAAAATATATCAAATATATGCATAGAACATCTAATAAATGAATTTTTAATATTACTCATTTTATTGAGTCTTCAAAAAAGTTATGAAATTTTCGAAGAATAAATCTAAAACAGTGTTTATATGGATTTTTCTTGAATTTATTTCTGATGATTAATTTTTATTTTTAGAATAATAAATTAATGTAAACACGAAATATACGAGAATCATCAATGTTGATAAAAAATTATTATATTTTAAGTTCAAAAAAAAACTAATTTATATTTATTAAAAACATTCTTTATGTAATAAAATTTTCAAAAATGATTATTCATAATTAAAAATTTATATAATGAACTTTATAATTTATATTATAGATTAGTGTTAACGATTTATTGTTTATAAATACAAATTTTTCTCAAAAAATTTTTTGATAATTTTCAAATTATTCTAATTATTTTTATTTAAATTTTTAGAAAATCTAAAAATTTTTCTAAGATGTGTGATTAAAAGTTTGCGTAATCTTTATTAAATAAAAAACACTACACAGTTTACATAACCGATTTGATTTTTTACAAGGAAATTTATCTAGATAGGTAAAAATATCATTGAAACGAATATATTTTAAATAATTTTTTCTTAATCAAATGTTAATTAATAACAAATTTAATTCAATCATAAATTTACAAATTTATTAACATGTTATTCATGACTAATAACTTGCAAATAATTTTTTAGCCGGCTAAGTTGAGAAAATTTTTCAACAATATCAAAATACATATTTATTTGAGCTTAAGAATTCCAAACAAAAAAAAAATGTTACTAAAATAGCAAAAGGATCAAAAAGATTTTTTTCGGAGATAGAAATTCGTAATATCAGATCAAGATCTTTATATCACATCATTGGTTTTTTTCAATACGTCAACTATACACAATATTTAAAAGAATTTTATCCGAAAAAAAGGGAATATTTTTTTCGAATTTTTTCCACAATGAAAGTAAAGAAATTTTTCACGAAAATAAATTTCAATCAAAATTGAAAAAGATTTTAAATTTACTTTGCTTCGTTCTTATTAGCGGTTATTAAATTAAAATTTCTTTTTAGTCTATTTTTTTAATAATCTATTTTATTTAGTTACATCCAATACAGTGAGTACATTCATAGTATTTTAATAAAAAATCCGATTTTCGTCATTTTCATTAATCCTTAAAATTTTTACGATAATGTTTATAAACAAATTTTTTCCTGTAATTTTGTTAATTCAATATTTTTGTTTATCTCCAATAATCCTAATTTGAATTCATTTCTGTTGATTTTCTAAAAATAATATAATTCGAATTTGTCTTATTTATGTTTATGTTTTCGATAATTTTAAATTGATTTTTTCCTTTCGAATCACTAATTTATCCGTTTGAAATGCATCAAATTTAATCTAATCTTTCAGATCAAAGAAAATTTTTACTTTAAATTTCAAGAATTTAAAAAAAAATTTATAATAAAAAAACGTGAATCTAGACCGGATGATTTAAATATTTTAAAATTCAAATTCAATATTCATTCATTTGTTTGCCATCAATTTTTTAAAAATATTACATTTTTAACCATTTGAACAAATTTTTCAGCTCTTTTAGTTGTTCTAATCTATTTTTGATGAATCAGTAAAGCATAAGCATGATATATATTCATATGAAATAAATTTCCACTGCGTACTTATTTTGAAAGAAATTTTTTTTTTTCGATTTAATTTTTGATGTAACACAATTATAAATGACAAAATGCATATATACAATTGTTTATAAAATATTTTGATATACAAAATATAAAAGAATTCATTTTTATATGCATGGTCGATAATCATTGCAAAAAATAATACCAATAATTATTGATAACTAGAAAGCTTTCTATTAAAGTAGCTACTAGTAAGTTTCTTTTGAGAATTATTTTCAACAATGAAACGAATATTTTTTTATTCAAACTTCCGCTTCCGTTTTTTTTTTTATTTCTTTGCAAGCAATTTTCGGCAAAATTTTAATTTTTTTAAAGCCATTAATGCACCAATGCGAGCAAAAAAAAAAAGCATCAATGAAATTTCACCACCTTAATTTTGTTTTCATTCATTTTTCAATTTGGTCTATTTAAATGATCTTTATCAGGTTATACGAATGAAATAATATTTCCTTATTTAAATTAACCAAGACTTCTGCTCATTTCAAATAAATTTCCTATTTACAATAAAATTTCTTGATGCGAAACATGCGTATTGATTTTCTGTTTGATATTTCATTATAATTTTAAATAGTCTTGAATCGAATGATTTGTATTGTGAAAAAAATAGAACAACAAGTTGATTCACATCTCTGAAATGAATTACTTTTCAATTATTTTCCCATATTCATGAAACTTCAGCATATCAAAATCTATCGAAACATGAAATACTATATATTATATCATAAAATTATTCGATAATACACAATTCGATCGAAAATCAATTTATGATTTTAATTTGATTATGTTTTTTTACCTTCAAATCCCAGAAAATTATTATCATTAATAAATAGTCAAAAATCGAATTTGTTACCAAAAACAATTGATATTTATTCATTTTATATTATTGGTGCATTCCATTTTTTTTAATAGAAAATAGATTTTATCTGTAAAGACGTTGAATGGTTTATCTTCTAAATTAATTGAAATTAAAATCGAAAATAAGAAAAATTTTACAAAAAAAATCTTTCAAATAAATTCTAGAATGTTGAATCCATTAAAAAATTTCAAAAAAACAATATCTTTTTATAAAAATTTTTTCATTTTCTCTTAGAAAAGAAACAGAAAAAGACAAGAAGTCCTTTTGAAATATCATATAAAATTGATATATTATGTATTTTATGCAATGTTTATTGCCTTATATTTTATCATTTAATTCAACTTTGTCGCTTTGAAAAATATATCAGCTGTGCTTGACTGGTTTTTGGACTTACTTTTTTTTTGTTATTGTCATATTGAAATTTCAATTCAAAACTTTTCTTGTATTCTGTTTTTATACTAATACATCTTTTTGAACACCGAACATTAAATTTATGTATTGATTTTGTGACTTTATTTAATGACATAAAATTTTGGTTGGCTAAGCTTTAAACGCATGAATTTTCTATAACGAAAATAATTAAGTTTTGTCAATTCGGTAGAATCCAGATAGCACTTCGCATATTACCTTGATGTTTTAGCTAAAGAATAATTAAAATAATTTTTGAGTTCAAGTCGATTTAGATTTATAATTGCCTTTTAATTCGAAATGTTAAATTTTTACTATAAATTCATATTAAATTTACAAGCTATAATTGAATTTTGTGAGAAAATTTATATTTTTTTTTTGTCATATAGCGAATAAATTAATCAATATTTTTGTTTGAATACAGAAAAAAAATTTCCATTTATAATAAATATGAAAAAAAAATTAATTTACTAATTTTGTGTAGTCTTGCAAATTTTTTTTGAGATGTTTTTTAATATTGACCGTCGAAAATTTTTGCGATCCCAATACTTTTTTTCCAATGTAGATGAGTGAAAATTCAAAATTTTTTATAATTCAACTTCTACAAGTTTTCTCAGCTATCGAATATGGTTTCGACCTATAACCAAAAACGCAAATTTTTTACTAGATTTATTAACAATCAAGACACTATCCTGGTAAAATTAGAAATCCAGCATATTTTTTGAAATTGAATAATTCGCTTTTTTTATAATTTTGGATATAAAATAACACATACATAAGATTAAATATCAGAGTTTATTATAAAATCATAAATTCTGAATTTCGACTAAATTAATTTGACTAAAATAAATCATATAAAAATAAAAAGATCTATTTTATTTTTTAAAATTACAATTTTTTTAGCTAGAGGTAGCCTCTTTCGATTACTGAATAAAAAGTTGTTTCTTCAAATTTGATTCATTTGAGTAAACAATCCAAAATTTTATTTTAAAAAATATGGCTCTAAACTATAGATTCATAATAATAATGCTACAAAAAAAAATAAAAAAAAACTTTATATAAATTCAAATCAAAATTTGAAATCAATAAAATTCAGTCTGAAAAGGCAAGCTGAAAATAATTTTCGGTTCTAAATTTTGTGATTTGGTTAAATATTTCGAAATCTATTATGCAACAGTTCACGGGTGACAAAAATAATAATCTAACTAGACTCTATTCATAGTCCGGAAAAAAATTAGTTTTTAAAATATAAACTATCAAACTAATTTACAAGAAATATGTGCTAAAATACTAAATTTATTTTGGCTTAAATTAAAAAGCTATTCAGTTACATTAGATTTCCTAGTAATTTTTCTAAATTTTAATATTTCATTGAAAATAAATTTAAATCAGATTTGATATATAAGTAGATAAACTTTGTTTATTTTATACACATTATTTAAAAAATATTTTTCGAATCAAATCAAACATGAAAACATTTAAAAATTTTGGTGATCATACGCATTCACGACACTAAAAAATATCTAATTTAATTATAATTTTTTTATCAAATTTCTTATTATATAAATTTTCAATATAAAATGGGCTACAAAAAGGAACAATACAAAAAAGTAGATCTTTTAGAAAAAAAAAAAAAAAATTTTATCGAAATTATCGTTTTTTGAAATAAAAAAAACGTTGAAAAAAAAATCAATCAAAAGAAAGTATAAAATTTTAATTTTTATAAAAAACTATTTTGACAATAAATCATTATTTTTACCTGTTCAAAAAAATGATATTACAGTTTTGAAAAAAGGATGCTACGATATCGGTAAGATAGCTTGAAATATGATTAAATAACCACCACTGATATAAAATGAATAAATATCAATTGTTTTTGGTAACAAATTCGATTTTTGACTATTTATTAATGATAATAATTTTCTGGGATTTGAAGGTAAAAAAACATAATCAAATTAAAATCATAAATTGATTTTCGATCGAATTGTGTATTATCGAATAATTTTATGATATAATATATAGTATTTCA
>BLXL01000483.1:0-11648 GCA_023170135.1 Acarapis woodi
TCCTGTAAACTTATATAACTAAATTAAGAATGAAATTAAGTGGCATATTTATCTCAAGCTAAATAATTTGCCAAGGTCAAACTATCTAAATTATCTTTTTCCTTTGAAGTTTTGAATTTTTTCATACATATATATGAATTTTGCTTTTTAAGTTTTTTTTATATATTTTCGAATAAATTTGAATAACGAAAATTTTTATTCAGGTTATAAAATACTTTTTTTAAAAACTATCTTTTACAAATTTTATAAAAACATTTTCATTTTCTTGGTCTTTTTAGTTATAATCTTTTAGAAAACATCTTTGTAAAGTTTATTTGGAAAGTATATTATTATTAAAAAAATTTTTAATCATTAAAAATTTTTATGCCAAATTAAACGAATTATGATTATTCTCAATCGTAATTGAGTTGATTATAATAACTTTTTTTTTCAAGGAAATTAATTAATAAAATCTAAAGGCCAAATTTTTGAGTGTTTTTTAAGCTAGAAAATCATCATGTAATTCGAGTCCCATAAATGGCACTTGATAAAAGTATCATATTTTACGAATTTTCAATAGGTCTCTATTCGTTAGTATATCGCACACAAGCTGAATTTTGTATTTTTTATCAAAGAAATTCTTTTTAAGAACTTAGATTAAAAGACTACCATTTATTATTTCAAATTTAAAATATTTTTTAGATCTCTGCTATTTGAGCAAAAAAAAACTTTACAATATTACTAGTACCGCATCAAAATTTTGATGTATGTTATGTTCTACTGCATATTATTACAATGTATAAAATTCACATTTCACCAAGTAAATAATTATTAAATAAATAATATTTTGAATAATTGAAAAAGTTCAATTTTTCTAATTATACATAGCGCGAAACTTTCAATCGTCTTATGAATTAACTCATGCAAATTAGAATTTTGAAAATGATTATTAGTTAAGAAAAAATGCACCTTTTTTTCTTTGCTGATGCAAAAGTTAAAAAATTTTAGCGATATTTTGCGCCCTTGGACTTTGGTCAGTCAAATGGATTTTTTTATGAATATATATTGAAAGTATTTCAAATATTTTAACGAAGTATTATAATTATAATATCTTATAGTTGTTGCTACTCACATATGATGTAAAGGTTGAAAATCATCTTAATTTAGTTATATAAGTTTACAGGAGCATATACTCTGTCTTATTTCTTTCGAGGGAAATTTTTTTTTTCTCTGTTCAAATTGAAATAAAAAGTTTGTCTCGCTCACTTGCCAATTTATGCAGAAATTCTAAACCTATTCTATTGATAAACAAAAAAAAAAGATATCTCTCAAAAGATTCTTTTTATTTTTCATTACTAAACTTATGAATATTATGGCATGTTAGCATTTTTTAAATAATCGAAAACATTCATACGTTTTAACTTGGCTATAGCTCACTTAAAAAAAGCATGAGTTTTATAAACAAAAAACATGAACCCAGTAAAATATTGGTACAATGTTCAAAAAAGCTTGAAATTACTCCTTGAAGATTCAATATTTTCAGTAAAATATTAATGTAAAAAAAAAAAACAAAATGATGCAATATAATATTCTTAAAAATAATATTGCTTAATTAAAATATTCTTTAAACTAAATCTTTTTGGCAAGCATATTTCCTGTGTGCATTAATTTTGAATTATCTAAATGCCCAAATAAATAAATAAAAATTATAAGTAAATTTTTTTTTGAATCGATAAGCTGTATAGTTTTAAAATTTACATAGATGAATAGTGATAATAATCTATTTGAATCAAAAATTGAAATTCTGCACAACGTTTCGAAAAAAAAAAAATTTATGATTTGAAAAAGTTGAAAATTAAAAAAATATACTCAAAATTTTTGAGACATCTTAATAAAAATTTTTCTTGCATACTCTATGCAATCAAATAGACCTAAAATAACTCATTTCAATTATATATGAATGAGTTGAAAATTCATAAAACATGTACTACATTGATGCTTACTCTGATAATAACTTGACTATATCTCTTAAATTTTAACGAAATTTTCATTGTTTTTTCAATCTACTTAAAAGATCTGTTTAAAAATCAAAAATGCTTTTTAAAAAAAATTTGGACAATCATTATTCACAACTTCTTACCTTGTAATCTTAGCCTAAGTAACTCAAACAGAACATAATTACTGCTATTATAATGGTTACATCGCATCCATTTATATTAATGAAAAAAAAAACAGTACTATTTGAGATTCTAATTTAAAATTTTGGAACTTTGAAGAAAAAAGATAAAAACGGTTCAACAATCACCACGGTTGAAACCACTGTATTCACAATTGAATATACTAGCAAAGAAAATTTTAAGTGAGTGTTTTCTTAAAATTTAACGAGAATGTATTTGCTTATTTTAAACATTCTTTAAAAATTTTCTGAATACCTAAGCATACTATCATCGCAATGTAACAGTCTTTTTAGTGATAAATCTATTTAATATTATTTCAGTGAAACTGCATCACACTCAAAAACTGCATCACAATAGATTTTTTTTACTCATATATTGTGCAATTTAAAATTATTTTGCACATTTAAATTGTTGAAATAACTTTTGGATTTGATAGCATTTTATCTAATACTCTATTCATTTGATACTTGTTAAATTCTGATTTCGTTGACAATAATTTCATTTTCAGCATTATAGATAGATTTAGTATTAAAAACATATAACAAATGATAGAGATTAGATTATTGATCAGGGTCAATACTTAATAGTACACTGTAGATTATTTATGCATATTGATTAGATGTAAAAGTAGCTAAAATTTTTTATTTTTCCGAGCCATAATATATAAGCTTTTTATAAAGAAGTTCATTAAATAAGAGAGTATTTTCCCGTAATTTTTTTCAATATTATTAGATAAGATAAAATCAAAGGTGATAAATTGAAGATTAATAATTTTTTTTTAATTTCTTTTTAAAAGCATAATCGATTATGAAATATTATTCCTTTAGTATATAGCCTGCTAAAAATTTGTAATATATAAAACAATAACAAGTAAAAAACAAGATTCATTACTAATTTTCACAAATTTAGTGTATGTTTAGAAATAAAAATAATTTTATAATGCGGGCGCTTTACACTTTGAAAAAAAAAATTATTAGAACAATCGTAAATTAAAAGATTGATTTTTTATTGCGAAACAAATTGATATTGAAATTTTGTTTTTCAATTTTTAAAATATTTGTTCCAAACACAAAAATTTGCTTCAAAACAAATAGTTTCATTTTTTATTTCAATTTTTTAAATTGAAAATGATTTTTAGATTTTATGATTAATGACTATAAAGTATTAAATTTTCTTTTTCTGGGGCATTTGATGCACTTTACAATTTATTCTACTGTTTTGAATAAAGTTTTTATAATTTATGTATTAGAGAGATCATTTTAGATAAATTACATAAATTTAGGCTGCGATTTGAAATTTTTTTTTCGGTTTAGATAATTTTCAAAAATTTGTGAAAATTAGGGAGGTTAGATTGAAAATTATTTAGCTTGGTAGTTGAATTTCGTCATTATTTAAATTTTTCGATCAACTTGAATTAGATTTACAAGCTTCAAACCCATTTCAATACTCAATTGTTCTGACAAATATTTGAAAATCTTTATATTCGAATATTAAGTATTTCGAGTTTGATTATATCCAAAAAATTTTTTTTAGGGATTTATCATGATTTTATAAATATTCAAATTTGTGAATTATTTCTTATCTTTGAAATAAAATTTTTAATTTTCGTAGGGCCTAAACATTATGCTTTAATTTTTATAAAGTTTACAAAAATAAAATACACTTTTAAAGTATTTATTTATGTTAAAACTTTTTTTTTCGATTCGATTGTTTTGAGTCGCAACTTTATTATATTATTATTTATAAAACTTCAATTTGAAATTTGAAATCATGAAAAAGTGAGACATTTATTAAACAATCTCGAATATTTTCAAAAAATACTAAAGAAACTTTAGTTAAATTAAAAAAAAAAAAAGCTCTTTAAATTTACTTTTTGTCTTGTTTGTTTTGGTGACTAAAACCCAATCCTTTGTTATTTCACGCATCAAAAAAATAATTTAGAATTTGAAAAGTGAAAAGTATAGTTTCTGCATTCTAAGATTTTTAATAATATTAAGTGATTTGTCATAACTTTATTTTAAATAAATACGATGTTTCTAGCTGGCCTAACTCAAAAAAGTAAACAAAACCTTAAATTATTTAACTAACGATGCATACTATTGGTAATCAAAAGATTATAAAAAAATTATTTATCATTTTACATGTGCATCATTATTAGAATCGTTATAATATTGGATAAAATGTAAATTAATTTGAAGATCAATTTAAAGCAACAAGTATCTACGCATTTAAATGCAAAACTATAACTTACTTGCTTACTTTTACTTTTACTTTTACTTTTACTTTTACTTTTACTTTTACTTTTACTTTTACTTTTACTTTTACTTTTACTTTTACTTTTACTTTTACTTTTACTTTTACTTTTACTTTTACTTTTACTTTTACTTTTACTTTTACTTTTACTTTTACTTTTACTTTTACTTTTACTTTTACTTATTTATAAATTGAAGACCTCTCCCACATTTTTAATATAAGTCTAACGTACATTTATGCACAATATTTGAAAAAGCGCTTTGATATGTTGCTTTTTTTAGTTTTTGGTACCTCTAACTTTTGAAGTAACACTCTCATTTTAATAGACACAACTCTAAATATACAAGAAACAAACAAAATTTTTCAGTAAAAAATCGTATTCGATTTCGAACAGTGTGAAGTGTAGTGCATAAATTAAAGCCAAGCTTTTTCGATATTGAAACGTACCTAGTCTGAAATTTTTGTTTATACAGTAAGTGCGCACGAAGTCGATTTTCAATGCTATTGTTGAACGTTTTGTGGTTAAACTTGACCCTTATATTGAAACGAATAAAAAAATAGCTTTACAGTAACAAAAACGAAAAATTCACCTGACTAGTGCGTTGCCCGCCACCATCTAAAAAATTTCGATTTAGATTCTTATTACTAAGGATTATTTAGCAAAACTAATTTTAAATAAAAAACGATCATTCTTAAATAATACTCATTAAATATGATTAACGAAAACATGTGAACAGTTGCATCATGTTTTTTCAACATCGACACTATTTTTTCGCTTCATACAAAATTAATATCTTTCAATAATAAATGCGTTTTGCCGTTAATTAACTGGCCAACAATAAAAATTTTTGTGAAATTTCCACTAAATTTTCAAAAACAAATCAATTGTAGATTTTTTCAAATGCCTTCTTGATTTTTTTTTCGGGCATTTTGTGCATATTTGTAGGACATCTTAAACTTTTATTTTCATATTATGAGTAAAACAGCACATATATACAGAGTGTATATTTAATATATATTCAAATATATTATATACTCAATAATATATAAAATAAATATTATATCGTAAAATTTGCCATGTATATGAAAAATGTACAAAAAATCTTTAGTAAAGGATGCAGTTTCTAATTATTACTTGTATGCATTTAATAATTATATTATTTATTGAATAACATTTAGTTTCAAAAAAAAATTCTTAAATGGGTCATCCTATTGTTTGTAAAAAAAATTAGCAAACAGACGATTCAATTCGAAAAATATTTTCAAATTAAGTGTTCTTTATTTTCAAGTTACGGAATAGGTTATTCTAAATTCGTTGAGTTTTTTTATTTCATCATTTTTGAAATTTTAAGATTAACTTTTAAATACAAAAATAAATACTTGTTTGCCGATGTATACACTGATTTTCTTATTTTCATAGCATCTTTTTTTTAGCCAAGAAGAACATTTTCTAAAAGTGAGAGTGGTAACCATTACTAATGACTCATTCCTCACGTAAAAGCATTGAGTAGACTTAAGGGCAGGTACGCTAAATGAGAATCAGATTATTTTAATACATTCTCAATATAGCTCTAATACTTGAACCTGAATATACCTGAACTCATTTTTCTTCTATCTAATCGTATTCGCGAAAACTTGACCTAGTTTGCTTGCTCAAGAACGACTTTTAGAAACGTTTTTTTTTTTTTTTATTTGAAAAAGAAAATCCTTTTTATTTACTTTCGCTTTTAATTTGATTTCCATCTATAGCGCAAAACGTGAAGTTTGAATTCTGCAAACTAAAGTTGAAAATTAAATGTCAGGATTTTATAATTGTTCGAAGAATGAAATCGAAATTTAAAAATTAACCATGTACAAAACTATATACTTTAAAAACTTTAATTCGATTTAGCTGATTGTCTAAAGTTGCTCGGAGAATAAGTTACTCTTTTTTAGTGAGAACCATTTTGTACCTGTGCAAATGCTGGCTTTGAATTAGATTTTTTTAAATAATAAAGTATGCTTACTAAGCATTTGACAAAATTTTTCGTTGCAATGAATATCTACTTTATGTATACCATGAGCAATATCTTTTTAACATTATCTACTTGCAGGCTTTTTAGTTTTACTTAATTTTATAATAATTTTCTAAAATTATTTAAACAAACCTTGAATTTAAAAAGAAAAAAAAAATGAAGTGAATTCAAGCACGCCTAAATATTCGAACTTGACCTGGAACCGGGCAAAATCTCCAAATAATGAGTATTAAAATAAAGTGTTTGAAATTTATAAAAAAAGCAAAGTCCGGTACCTGCATATTATTCTTTTGCCAATTAGATTTTCGATGTTTGAAAAAATCGTTGTTTCATTTTGAAAAATTTTTATTCAACGAGTACCGTTAGTTGACGTAATAGAATGAAAAAAGATTTCTAAGTACGTACGATAAAAAAATGGAGTCTTTTCTCTTTTTGATTCAATTCTTTTTAAATGGGAAAATGGGTTGAGAAATTTTTTTACAAACTATATATTCACGACGATTTAAGTTATATTTTTTCGAAGTCTAATGCTAATTCGAAATTTCATTTCACCGACTTTACACACCTGCTTACCTTCGAAAAAAATAATGTCCCCACTCATAACCTTTTTTTTTCAAAATTTTGGTCTAGCATTTACATTTTGTAGTTTTTTATTAGAAAAAGTTACTTAAAAGAATTTTTTTTAAAAAAATTAAAATTTTTAAAATTTTGACTGCTTCAAGTTCGAGAACAGAAAAGCCACATCTTTACTTTTAGAAAAAAATTTCTAATAAATATTCATTTTAAGGCTGACCGAAATTAATTTTGATTATTTGACCAGTTCAATCGTAAACAATGAAAAAAAATTTCTGTATATTGCATATTTTTTATTTAGAGCCCATAAATAATTGCCTTTCGGTAATGCAGCGTATTATTACATTTGAAACTGATTGTACAATTGCTTTATATTTAACTTATGAAAAAGAGAAAAATGATTTTTGATTTTTTATTTTGAGAACAATAAAAAAAATATAAAAATGCTCAAAAAAAAATTTTTTCAATGTTTTTGTGATTAAACAATACTGTCTTATTATAAAAAAAAAAAAGGAAAAAGCGCAAACCTATGTAATTAGTCAATTTTTAATTCTAGAGCAATAAAGCAAATAATTTAAAGTGATTTACAAACAAATTTCACGCCATTCGCAACATAAATCTTTCTTCAAAAATTTGATAAGAAACGGAAATTTTTGAGTTGCCTGAAATTTTAATAGAAATTTAGTAGTTAAAAAAATGTTTCGAAGGCAACAAGTGAGATTAATAATAAACATGATTATTGCTCTTTTTTCATTTTTTTCTTTTTTTCTTTTGCCATTGAAATCTTAAAGAAAATGATCATTTGTTAATTATGCATCATCTTTTATAATCTTATACATTATACATACACAACGATTTTTAACTTAGTTATAAAAATTATAATTTTTCAATTGAACGAATCAAATAGCCAAAGAAAAAGAATGGAAGAAACAAATTTTGAACGACAAAGTTCGATAAGCCGCAAAATTGTGGTTAATAACAATGGCAACAATAATTGTATATATTGTACGCGTTGTGTTCATAAGATTTGTTAGAGCTATAAAATAATCTTAGTCTATTCAAAATTTTTTGCAAATTATACTTTGACCCAAAGTCTTTAGATTATTCTTTATTTCTTTTATAATACTAAAAAATATTAAAAAAGTAAATTTAACTAGTTAAGCTGATTAATCATGTGAGTTTGAAATTTATTTCTTCTCCAACACTGCTATCTGGACTTTATATTCATATTTAAATCTAGTAAATAATAGTTAGCAAAAAAAATTTTGATTGATAATTGTCAATAGTTATTTTATTTTACCAAAAGCCCTATTATATGCGTATTGAGTTAACTTTTGCTTGTTCACACCTTATGTTCTTGATTTATCCCATTAAAAAAATCAATTATTCATCATTAAATAATTTTTTATTATTCAAAATTTTTTAATATATAGACGATTAAAGAGTCCCTAGTTAATCTTTTATTCTTTTTTTTATATTTAACAAATCAATAAATAGCCGTCCGTGCTGATCGAATGAGAGGTGGCAGGAACAAATTTGGACCAATGTACAAACGTGATCGTGCTAGACGCATGCAACTGATGAGACAGCGTCAGCAGCATCTCGTATTGAATTCTAGTCTAAATAGCAATGCAAGTAGTGCAAACAACAGTATATTAATATCAACAACAAACAATTCTTCTACTAATGCAGCGATTGCCGCTGTTTGTGCAGGTAATTTGAGTTCACTTGCACACGGTCAAGGATCGACGAATAGCGAACCATTTTCACTTTTAAATCAAAGTATTCTTTATAGTGCAGACGGTATAAAACAAGAACTTATTCAAATACCACATTTAAGGTATAATAAATAAAATGCATATGTTTAACCCATAACGATTCCGATATTTAAATTTTTTTTTTTTTTAAGTTCGTCAACTAGTTCACCAGATTCATCTCCATCTCCACTATCCGCTCTAAATAGTGCTGCTGGTACAAGCACTGGTACAAATAGTTCAGGTCATCTAAATCATCTAAATCATGTTTCGGCTGCAAACAGTAGTCAGACATTCGGTTCTGTTGCTTCTGCTCATCCTGAGCTCGCCAAATGAGTTAATGGCAGTATGGGCAGTGGAGTTGCTGGATCAGCTCCATCGCCACTTCTCAATTTTAATTCGGCAAGTTCAAGTGGCGTACGTTCGTTGACTGTCGGATTAGCGAATAGTAGTTTGTCAGCTTGTTCAAATAATTCTTTGAAACAAAGTAGCAGTGGTTCATTTGGATTTATTGAAAATCGTTCTAGTTCATCTTTAGGACCATCATTCTTAACAAACGCTAATAGTACAATGTTAGCCAATGTAGCCGCTGCGTTCGCAGGTTCATCTCGCTTACCTTTCGTAATAAACGAGCTTCAACTCACTGCGCCAAATGACAAAGAGTGGCAAAGCAACTTATTCAGCCTGTTAAATGAACACACCTACAACCAATGTGAAGTTGATTTATTCGATTTGATGTGCAAGGTAATTGAAAAGAATTTATTCGCTCAAGTCGATTGGGCTCGTAATAGTATCTTCTTTAAAGAACTTAAGGTAAGCTAATTTTATGTGAAAATTGTAAAAAATCTTGAAATTTAAAAATTTCTGTTGTTTTAAAAGGTAAAAAAATTAATTTGATAGAGATAGATAACACTATCGGTATCATGAAACAAAAAGAAATTAAAACATCAAAAATAATTTTTAGTGTATGATTGAACATTGAGAAATGTAATTTAGTATCGTAATCAGTCCATTTTATCTTTTTTAATTTCAATTTGTTAATTAGAACTTCAATATATTTTCCGATTCTTAAAGAAAGGTTTTCCAGAAATTGATTTGTTTATCTAATGAAAAATTTGTTTCTTCCTTGTTATGACTCATTGAAATTTAATTGTTGAAAAAGCAAATACATTGACAATGATTGAAGATTAAATAACTGCTAAAAATTTTAATGTTAACTACTATTATTGATTTCAAATTTTTTATCATTTTATACTTATTTTTCTAAACAGATTGATGATCAAATGAAACTTTTACAACATTCTTGGAGTCATCTTCTGGTTTTGGATCACATACACCAACGTATACATCATGGACTTCAAGATGAATCTTCATTGCCTAATGGTCAAAAGTTTAATTTGATATCGCTTGCATTGCTTGGTGAGCCAAGTTCAGCACCAGATATGATGACTTTACAAAATACTCTGACCGAACTTAAATTCGACCATGTTGATTATTTATGTGTTAAATTTCTTTTATTGCTTAATCCAGGTATAAATCTACCAAGTAAAGAATTTTTTATTTTATAAAATAATTTTATCTCTTTTATTTAGAAGTGAAAGGTTTATTGAACCACAGACTTGTACAAGAGGCACAGGAGCAAACTCAACACGCTTTACATCAATACACTGTGAATTGTTATCCTCAAATAACAGTAAGTCTTTGATTTTTAAAAATTTTTATTAAGTATTATCTAATAAAAAATATTTATTTTTTATACGAAAAGGATAAATTCAACAAATTGATGAATGAGCTGCCTAGATTGCGACAATTAACTGCAAGAGGCGAAGAATTTCTACATTTTAAACACATAAATGGCATTGCACCTGATCAAACCCTGTTGATGGAAATGCTTTATGCACGAAGAAAATAGATAGGAATATAATTATTTCTATTGTCTTAAATTAAAAAAAAAAAAGATAAACGAGAAGATGTTTAATTCGACATTATTAGAATCTGTAATTAAAATTGTCGAAAATTCACGCAGGGAAAATATTTTGCTAATTAAGAAATTTGAAAGTGATAGATAAATAGAAATTGTGATTTTCTCGTGTAAATAATTGTTGACCACTCAAACATTCTCTAGACACATCCTTTGATAGTTCTAATCAAAAAAAAGGAGAGGGAGATTTGATCATCAATCGTTTTTTTTTTGTTATATTGAATTTTGAAATTTTATTTTTCTTCAGACCATGCGACTACGCCGATTTTTTTTTCATTCGTTAAAGATTTTCTATTTCGTTCTTTTTTCTCAAACAGATGCTGCCAATCATCCATTCTTTCAGCATAAAAATTCATCCATCTTTTGAATTAAAAGGGAAAAAATTTCTAAACATAACAATGGATCAGCAGCCGACTGAATCATTTAAAAAAAAAATTCTAAAAAAAATTCTATATGATTTCCTAGATCAATTAATATAATCTTCTGATTTACGTCTTGTACAAAAGATTCACATACAGAGTAAATAAATTCAATTCATTTTAGAAAGCTCGATTTGACAAATTTAAAGATATATTTTGAGTAAAAAAAAATTATCTTATTTATTTTTTGTTTTTTCTTTAAATAGATTTTATTGGTTAAAAATTACAAAGTAAAATTTAAAAAAAAAATGCCCCGAAAAATTGTTTTCCTCCCTCTAAAATATCATTTTAAAATTGTTGTAAAGGATAAAATAGAAATTTATTTATGAGTAATGTCCATCCTCAAAACCTGTTTTTCACACTTGCCATTAATTCATTGTTAAAAAAAAATGTCCATCAATTGTTCATTTTATTGTGTAGAGATTCATATGACATACACAAACATACCCTTTTTACAAAACACAATCTCCTTTAAGGTGATCTGTTGATATCACCTA
>BLXL01000486.1:0-20354 GCA_023170135.1 Acarapis woodi
TTTTTTTTTTTTTTTTTTTTTATTTACAAGTATTTACATTGCAAATTTAGAACTTGCTTATAAAAAAAATAAATTGATGATAATTTTACTTAAGTTCAATAAATTGAAAAATTTTATAACAAATAAATCTTCAATTTTTTAGACTTAATTTTTCAAATAAAAAAAAAAAAACGAAAAAAATAAAACCAAAATATTTATAAAACTACTAAACATTATTTATATGATGAACACAATGTTGACACACTCCACCTGTTTCGAATTGGCACTGCTTGTATTCTACATAAGCGAATAAGAAGCAGAGACTTGAAATAAATAAACCTAAACTAACACTTAGACCTGAAAGCGATCCAAACATAATAAGCAAGATCAAACTAAAAACAGTCAAGTAAATAGCATAAAAGAATATATTTACAATGTTCTTTTTAAGCAATGTGTATACACCATAACAATTTACAAATAAATTCAGTAACATAAATATTGAATATATTGTTCGGCGAGGCGGTGAAATATAATGGTAAGTTTGTCGAAAATTTGATTCAATTAGATAAAGAGCAGCTAATGATCGATATAGATTGTATATTATATTCATGTAGATCACAAATAAAATGATGAGTCGAAATGTGAGTTCCCTTGATAGATTACAAAATTCTTTAACATTTCTAAATATTTCTCCAGATTGTTCCTTCAAATGATTAATTTGATCAATTGTTCGTCGTCTACTAAATTTTCTAATAGAATTTTTAGCGGTTTTTCTCAGAGGCAATGGTGGTTTTAATTCAACAATAATTGGTATGTTGGTTGGTAATACAAATTGTGGAGGTATATCATCGATATCATTCAAAAGATGTGCATTCTTAAATTGATTTGCCTGTTGAATCACATTTTTAGCCACCAAATAAATTGGCTCTATTTGCTCCTCATTCATTATTTGCAAAATACATTCGAAATCTATCTTCTCTGACTAGTCTTCATTCAAATTTTTATGAGATTCATTCAGGTGGTCTAAATGACTAGTCGATCTTTTCAAAATTAATTTGAGCCGATTTCAAAACAAAAACACTTGTTGATTCAATGCATTTTTTTTTTTTAAATTTTAGAAATAATAACTTTTGATTTCTTTTGACATTCAAAATTATTAAATTTAGTCTTTATTAGAGTTCTTTTTTTAATTTTTAGACAAAAATTAAAACATTTTCTTAAAAAAATTTTTTTTTTACAAGCCAAAAACTTGTTTCAAAGACTCACTTTTTCAAACTCAAGACAAATTCATCAGAATTCAGCTTATCCTCAAAATGACCTAGTTTCATCTGTTCATACGTTTCTCAAGCAAGTATACTAAATATATAGCTTTATGATGTCCATTTGTTAAATCTCGCATACAGCGATTCGAATTTTTATTATACTTTATTTCAAGTTCTAGACTCGATTTGGAAGTTTTACTTTTTTTTTATAAAAAAATATTCTTTAATCTTTTAGTTTCTAATATTTAGCAAATATTTGCTATCTAAAAAAACAAAGTGCACTACATCTAAGAGATACAGACACATACCTCTTTTGGTCGGCGATTATTCTACAAACTATATTTAATTTAAAAAATCAAATTTGGAAATTTTTAAAAGTTGACCATCATACATAATCGCTTAACTTTTAATTAAGTTTTGGAATCGTAATATAAAAATGCAAAATTTTAAATCTCAATCGATACTCAAAAATTTGAAATGTCCCCTTTAAATTTATTTTTCAGTTCAAAGATAAACTTCACATCTATATAATGAAAGACAATAGTTTACAATATTTCTAACCTTCAAATATTTCAAATTAAAGTAATCTAATTCTGATTGACATATATATAATGAAATTTTTACTTAAATTCTTGATTCATAAATTAAATATACATTTGAATAAAATCTAGACATATCTAAAATATGTGCTTAAATATTTCATGTTAAATAATGTTTGCTAATAACAGTAATTATTTGAAAAATTAAAGAATGTTGACAAATCACCTCATTGTATTATAATATTAATTGAAATTTTTTTAAGAAAAAAAATATCTGAAATGCTTGGTGTTTTAATGGTTAGTAAATTTTATTTTGTGATTAGAGTATTTCGATCATAAATTTAGTTTATGAAAATATTTACTTAAGTTTAATTTAATATTTAAAAAAAGAATGAAACAAATTGTGTGTGAAAAAAAATTGTGTGTAATAATTTTTACCTGAAAATTATTTAAGGTTTCTTTGGATATTAATAGACTTATTAATACTAATTCAAAATAATTTCTTTTGTAATCATAGTTTATGTTATTGTTCATTTAATATTAATCGAAGATACTATATTCAATAAAAATTCTGTAGTTTTTTTTTCAATTAATTGATGTTACAAACATTAGAATCTATATTTTATTAATTTTCGTAAAAATTATTCAAGTTTCATAGTGATAAGATTTTCGAGATTGGCCAAGAGTCTGAGTTCACTTGTGAAAAAGTTACTTTTTAAGATTTTTGTCTTTTTGTTTTATTTTTTATTGGTTGGTACTAATTAGGTTAAAATTGTTAATAATGATTTTTACTGTGGATCGTATGAATATTACGATAAAAACATGAAAATCATAAATAAGATCTTAAAAGTTGAAACTGGTAAGAATTTTTATATAAATGACTATAATCAAAAGTTAATAGGATTTCGATTGAACACAATGCAATAAGAAAAAAATAATCATTTAGAAACAATGTTAAGAAAATGTTTTAGAAAAAAAATTTTTTAGCAAAAAGTTTAATTTTCTTTTAGAATATAAAATTCAAAGCATTTATTTATTAGAAATTTTGTACATAAAGTTTTTATTAGATTTTTATAAAAGCGCATAGCTAAATAAATTTAAATTATGAGTTGAATGAAAAGAATATATAAAGTCGAACAATGATCGTGATAAAGATGAATTTTTTTTGGAAAACCGATTAAATATCACAGTCTATGTGAAAATTTAACATTTCAAATATCCATCTGTTTAAATAGTTATGATAAAGAATTGATGAATTGTAAAAGATGAGATGTTGTGCATAATTTGCAAAGATGTTCTCAAAATGAAACGGACGAAAGAGAAACACTAAATTATGTAATAATAAATTAAATAGTCTGGAAAAAAAGAGTAAAAGAGACAAAAGATAAAGAATAAAAATTTACAATAACGATAGACTCAATTTAATGTTTTGAGTTGACGGAGATCTAAGACAAAAACTGATCCGTCAGATGCTGAAGCGCCGACTTTATCACCTTTCGAATTCCAACACACTTCAAATATACCACCGGTACCTTTGTATGAGTTAATCAATTTACCTGTTTTTGTACACCAAATATGTACAGCCCGATCAAATGAGCCCGAAGCTAGATATTTACCTGTTGAAATGTTAAATATTAAAGTAAGCGGTATAAATTATTTTTAAATAATCAAAATACTAACCACAAGGTGCAAACGCAACTGAATAAACTGGCTCAGAATGTTTTGTTAATGTGTGCAAACATAAACCACGTTCGATTTCCCAGAGTCTCACACTTGAATCAAATGAAGCTGATGCAAGTATCAAATTCATATTCGGATTACAAGTTCCTGGGCCTGTAAATTGTTGAGCAATAATTAAGTAATTAATTTTTGAGAAAAAAATTCGATAAATTTATTTTACCAACCTGTTGGACTCCATTTTATCGTATATATCTCTTTTTTATGTGCTATCAAATCGTGTAAACACTTATCTTGCTTAGTAGACCATACTTTAAGTGTCATATCATCCGAACAAGATGCTAAGAAATTGCCGTTTGGACACCACTTTATAGCATTAACCTATTTAAAAAATTTCAAAATTATATGACAATGAATAAAAATAAGACAATTTGCAAACAAAAATTTAAATACTATTTACTTCATTTGTATGACCTGTGAAGGTTTTGACTGGTTGTGTTTCTCCAAGTTTACAAACATGAATACATTGATCGGTGGAACATGATGCAAACGAAGTGTTCGTTTGCCAGTCAACATCTAAAGCAGGTGCTGAATGAAAAGCAAATTGTTGGGTACATTGACCAGTGCTTGCATCCCATATGATAGTTGTCTTATCGACGCCAGCTGACAAAATAGCATTGCCCCTTTTATTCCATTTTAATGCAAATATTGGTCCTTTATGTTGACCGAGTGTAGATGATAATTTTCCTTCTGTAGTCCATATTCTGGCGAAACCATCATAACTACCTGTAACCAGCAAAGATCCTTCCGAATTCCAGTCTAATGAAGTTACATCTTTATTTGAAGGTACTTCTGTATCGCCACGCTGTATGCAGTGACGTAAAATAAGTTGATTTTTTTTTGAATTAGGTTCATTCAAATTCCAAATTCGAGCTGTACTATCACCTGAACCACTCGCAAGCAAATCACTAACCGGATTCCAAGCACAAATAAAAACTTCTGATTCATGACCTTTGAGTGTAGTTGCATGTGACGCTGGTATTTCTATATCGATCGATTCAATATTTGACTCTTCGCTAATTTCCATAGGCTGCGGTTGAATATGACATGCAGACGAGTTCTGTAAAGAAAAGAGAGAATTAGAACATAATGGATAAAGATTTCGATTTTAATGTTAATATGATTCTATTAAAACTCTTCAAATTGATAATTAATCTGGCGACTCAGTGGGAATTTGTGTAACTGACATTCGATTGCAAAATCAATTTATTATAAAATCAGAAGAAAAAAAAATGTAAAAATTTTTTCTTAACTAATAAGACTAAGAATACAGGTGCAAGCAAAACAAAAAAAAAAACAAAATTAAAATAAAATAAATGTGTGTATGTTAACGTGATGTATCAAAATCTATGAAAAAAGAAATCCAGTGAAAAAAGAAAAACCGTCTAAATCACGTTTATTTAAAACATACAGATAATTGAGGATGACTGATGGATGATGCATTTGATTGATTATTTTGATCGAGATTTGAATTCAAATTGGAGTTTAGATTATTTGATACGGTACCAGATGTGGGTTGCTGCTGTGGTTGAGCTAATCCTGTTAAATTTGTAGCTGAAGATGAATTAGTTGAACTATTGTTCGGAGTATTTGATGATGTGTTCGGTTTATTATGCGATGATTGGTTCGAAAGATCAGCTGCTGAATTACTACTTAATGAACCATTTTGTGCATTGCCATTCAAATTATTTGACGACGAAATACTATCACCTGAAGCCCCATTTAGATTTTCTCTCGGACCTTTAACATTTGATAATTTAGCAAGTTGCTGTTGTCTTTGTTCAATTATATCTGGCATCACTTTTGTATTTGAAAATCAGAAAATGAAAAATGATTACATTGATTAAGAAAAATATGATAAATTGATTATTATACAAACATACCCGCATCAATTAAAGATAATGATTCTATGATTCTTTCACTACCATCTTCTGCAATCGATATTTCGGCTTCAGTATACTGAAGACCTTTTTGAATAATAGATAAGAGGGCTGCTGGAGGTACTAGACTACCGTTTATGTTCGATTGGTAAACATGACTCTCAACACCAAATGTATAAGCGGAGTGTTGAAATCCCGATTCCTGTAAATATCTATAAACGAGATAATTTACTTCGTCAGATGAAAACGACATTCTAATTTTTTGTTTTTGTTTTTATTTGTTTATAAATAAATTATAGCTTTTCAATTGACCAATCAATTGATAAAAATCTAATTAAAAATAAGATAAGATAAGATGAGAAATTCAATTAGAAGTTAATGAACAAAGTCTTAGGTTTGAAAAAAAAATATCATTCATTTTAATGACAAAGCCAGATATTCATGAATTTAGTGTAAATGAAATCATTGCAAATAAATTATAAATAATAATAAAAACAAGACATTCTAATAAAATAATTTCGCACCTTGATGATGTTTGAATTGAAATAAATCTTCAATTAATTTTTTTTAGTTCACATAGTATTTAAAAAATCAAAATCACTTACAAAAAAAAAAAAAAACAAAAAAAAAAAAAAAGAATAAAATAAACAAACAACTCTTGAAACTGATGATAGTTGGTCTATTGTAATAAGTTAATTAATCGTAATTGAAAAATACAAAGTATTTGCCATGGATCGATTTAAAATGAAATTTAAATAGATGATTGTTCAATGCTATATTGATTAAAAAACCACTAAAGAATAAGTTCAAAAACTGAACTCGAGTGAAATCCTTTCTTTATAAATTGATTTTTTTATTTTTCATTTAGAAAGATATCAAGCCGAACGTAAATAATGAGCCGATTTATTTGGCTCTATTATTCAAATACATTTGAATTTACCATATAATACTATTATTATCTAAATTTATATACATGTGTAAATATCGATTTATACTTATTAATATGAATATTAATACATATAAATATATCGTTTAGAATTGACGAAAGAATTCGACAAATTGATATAATTTTTTTTTGTCTGCGTTTCCTTGAAAAAAATCTACAAAGAATGGCTAATATCAAATTTGAAAATAATAAATTTATCTTTCTATTAATTGTAGTTTGGCTATTATGAGTTTTAAATGAAAATTTTCGTATTTAAAATTTAAAATCAAGTCAATTTTAACATTTAATCGCATCTTTTTTTGAATTTTTTCATTTTATTAAGCATAATTCGAACTTCTATTCGTTTTGCATTTGAATTTCATAAGCCATTCAAAATCACTTTGATGAGTGAAATGAACAAAACATGAAAAAATCATGTTAAAATTAATACAAACTACGAAAAGAAATTCTATTAATATTCGTAAATTTGAAAGCGGAAAATATGGTTCTATTATAATTGAATTGGATAAAATTGAAAATTTATTTTAAAGTATGAAAACTTCTCAATCTGATTCTTTTTTTTATTATGTTATTTAAATAATTTAATATTTTTTTCGAGAATTTCGAAAATTTTTCAAAATGTGATAGAATTAATGTTTATCGGCTAATATTGCAAAATTTTTAAAATTCAAATCAATTTCCTTGAAAAAAGGTAAATTAAATAGGTGTGATACCTTTAAAAAGTTCAAGCCATTGCAAAATATGTATTATTTTACACAGTAATTTCCACATTTTCTTAGTTTAATCAGTTCAAAATAAACTTATTTTGAATCGAAACAGAATAATTTTACTTTTTAATCAAAATAGCTTGTGATTATAGAGATTTATTGGCATAAAAAATTTCGAAATTTATTTTCTCTCTATTTATAATTTTAATTACAATCGTAAAATTATTAAATCGATAGTTTTTATAGACAACTCAAAAATGAAAAATAGATCATATAAATATATTCTTGAAATAATTAAAATTACAGATATAATTTTATTATACAATCAAAATTTTTAAATAATTTATATTAAATGATTTCAAAATAACTTAAAATGAATAATTTTTGCAAAAAAAATCATAAGAAAGATTAATCCATATTTTATATTTACAAACGAATCAATAATAAAAAATAGTAGGCATAAAAAAATTGAAACAAATGAGAAATTTATTTACGCTTTCTTTTATTAGATTGGTAGCGCCAAAAAAATTTGAATTTTTATTTACAAAAAAAAATCTTAAAAAATAGAAAAATAATAATCGGCGTATTTAACAAATCGGCTTGAAGCACATGTAGTTCCTTTTCCTTCAATTTGTTTAGATTTTGAATATATATTATTTAGACTTAAAGTTCTTTTGGCATTTTTAGCTTTGTTTGTTTGCTTTTGCTTCTAATTTGAATAATTGCAATTAAATAAATCAAGTATGGCCAGAAAGATTATTACTCCTAAAAAACGTTTGGTTCGTAGACATAATGCTTTGAACATCAAGTCAAGAAATCGTTTCCTTCTTAGAAAAAAAGCGGCCATTGTAGGATCGACTGAAAAAAAACGCAAAAGCAAAGTTCAATTAAATGATCAAGAGATTGCTTTGCTAAAGAAAACTTTAACACCTCTGATTAAACCTAAACCAATTAAATCAAAGGTTAAAGAAGGTAAATTTTTATATACGCAAATATTTCAACTTGTTTGAAGTTGATTTCTTTATTGATTTTGGATAGTTCATTTTTTTTTATATAATTTTATTTTTTCTACTGTTTCTTGAATCGCGATAATTGTGCAATAGGAATCGAACCTGGTCGTGTTGTCATTTTGTTGGCAGGTGCTCACAGGGGAAAACATGCTGTTGTTCTCAAAGTTCTTAAAAGTGGACTATTATTAGTGACAGGTCCTCATAAAATTAATGGTTTACCATTGAGACGTGTGCATCAAATGTTCACTATTGTTACATCAACTAAAATTGATTTAAATAATTTATCCTTACCAGCTCAAATAAATGATGCCTATTTCAGAAGACCAAGTGAAAAAAAGACTCATGGTACAAAAGAAGCCAAGAATGCCGAAAGTGAAGCTAATATTTTTTCAAAGAGAAGAGTTCAATACCAAGTTAGTGAATCAAGAAAAGAAGATCAAATTAAGGTTGACAAGCAAGTATTAGAAGCAATCAAAAAACATCCAGAAAAACAGTTCTTAGTACCATATTTGGCATCACATTTTTACTTGAAAAACAAACAATATCCACATAAAATGAAATTCTAAATAGTTTATCCTTTCTATTGTGTTTATGTAATTTATAAATTAATTGATAAAAATTAGAATTTTTAATTTCTCGATTTTTTTTTTGCCTTATCATTTAATTTTTTTTTTCTTTGATTTATTTTGATTTTACAATCAGTCCTTATAGGTCAGCTTCGTTGATTTGATTTTTTTTGGGGTAATTTTTAATAATTACGGGCTGAATATAGGTTTTATATTTATTTTTGCTGGTTTTCAAATAAAAAGGTGCATGTAAAGTCAAATTTTAAGGTTAAAAATTATAGGTTATTTGTTGGAAAATAAAGACCATTGATAAGATAAAAATTTTCAAGTAATTATACTATCGGAAGAAAGTTAGGTCAGATGCAAAATTGATTTTCGATTTATTGAGATTTATAATAAAAAAAAAAGATATAAAATGAATTTCCAAATAAATAAGATTATTTTGAATTTTTTCTATAATTAAATACGATAATAGTGGCAAAGTAATGAATAAAAATCCAGATTATGGTAATCAGATAACCATATACAACAGTATTACTTTCGAAACCTTGACCTCTAGTCATTATGGTACGCAGACTTTCACATGGTATTGTTGAAGGCAGCAAAATTCCAATTTTCTTCATAATAGGTGGAAGTGTTTCGAAACTCCATAGTACGCCACTAATTATGAATACCAAGAAAAGATATCCGTTTGATATGGATGCACAAATAAATAAGTTAGGACAAAGTACCGAGATTAACATTCCATGTGTCATAGCGCAGTACGATTGTAAAAGTAAAAGTGTAACAGCGCTAAGAAATGAACCATGATTTGATACATCTAAAAGATAAATTGACATCGCAACAACGAGTATAGTTCCAGTAGCTGAAAATATGAATCTTGTAAATAAATGAGAAAAAATAAGCTGGTTGCTTGTTAGACCAATGCATTGGTGACGATCGAACATCTTATCTGCAATTTCGGTCACTAAACTGAATACTGTGAGTGCATATGATACAGAATATGTTAAAATGATCAATAGGCCAGGTGCTAAAGAAATTCAAAAAAAAAAAATTAATTTTATTACAATCTAATGTTAGTTTGAAAAAAAAAAATAGACTAAACATACTTGCAAATTCACGAATGCCGAAGAAATCTTTCATTGTAAATTTGGCTTTGAAAACATGTGACCCTAAAATGATCGGTAGACGTCCTGAATTAATATTATAAAACTTATATTCTGTATGATTATTTGCGTTTGATTTATGATTAATTTGATTAGCTTTTTTAAGTACATCTCTTATAAACTCTGGATATAATCTAGTTAAAGTGACATCAAGTGTAATGGTCAATGCGTTATTTGTGACATCAGCATTTATTTCAACCAATGAATTGTTTATATTAACACCTCCGTAATCTTGAAATAGTATTTTAGAGACAAGTGCTCTTGAAAAACCTTTTTTTATTCTTATTACACCCCAAATCTTTCCCAAACGAATATCTTCAATTGCTTTTTCGTGTGAATCATATGGTATTTTATTAAATATAAAACTGTTCATTTTCCGAATTAAATCTTGACTGAAGCAAGCATCTTCGAATTGACTATTTAATAAATCAGATTTCATTTCATCATCAAAAAATTCTTCTTCCTCTTCATTGTTTTTAGTGGATAAATTTTCATTTAATGAATTGTTAGTGGTGATTTCATTCATGCTTGAATTTTCATCATCTAAATTTGGGCGATTTTCTACTACA
This sequence comes from Acarapis woodi, assembly GCA_023170135.1. Lineage (NCBI taxonomy): Eukaryota > Metazoa > Arthropoda > Arachnida > Trombidiformes > Tarsonemidae > Acarapis > Acarapis woodi. The sequence goes on from BLXL01000486.1 coordinate 10,362, forward strand.
GGCATTAAAGAAAGTAATTTTTTCTCATCTTCTTTTTCATTTTTTAAAATAATTGATGGATTTGTCGTATGCGCAAACTGATCATCTAAATTGATGGCCGTTTCATCATTATTGCTTGGATTACGAACAATTTTCGGACTTGTTTCTGGAGAGGTAAATGTGACTAATTTTTCTGTAATTAAATAGTCTTTTTCTTTATGATCATTAAATGATTCATTTTTATCTTCGTTGAAATTAAGATTGTTCATTATATTGGATTTTGATGGATAAATTGTTGTAGATTCCTCATCATTAATAATATGGAAGTTTGCAGTTGTTACTTCATTTATCGATCGTTTACGTAATTTAATTTGGTCATCAATATTAATTTTTACACTATCATCATTCTTGTTTAGACCAATAAAACTTTCAAATCTTTTGATGAATTCTTCAATACTGTTTTCTGGTACTGGTTCGGTTAAGTTCTGAACCATGTCAAATGGAAATCCACAGTCTTCTTCATTTATTATACCAATTTTGATACCAGTAGGTGTACTTCCAATGCAAACACAAAATACAGCGATCGCAATTATAGGAAGAACATATTGCGCTAAAACAGTTTCCGGTCTTCGTTTGGTAAGTATAAAATATTTAATTATGATCGCAAAAGATTGAATAAACCATTTTGAGATTGCAGATCTATTGTAACGATCAATCCAAGGTATTTTAAATAAATTTTCAACTGTTCCATCGCTTCTGTCTGCTAAATTATAATTATATTTGTAATTATTGACAAACTCATTTGAATCATTTAAAGAGTATGATGCGTTCGACATTTTTTGTTGTGTATGTTTTGAATAAGATCTTTCTATTATCTCGTTCAAAGAATTATTGAAATTAACATCGATTTCTAATTTTTTGTTGGCTTTTTCATTTTTAGTTTGTTCAATGCAAATTTTAAAAAAGATTTTTTCAAGTGAATTTGTTTCGAATTTTTTCATCAAATATTTAGGTGTTTGTTCAGCTAACAATTGACCTTTACGTAAAAAACCAATCATATCAGCACGTTTTGCCTCTTCGATATAATGAGTTGTAATTAAAACGGTGGTTTTAAAATTCTTGGCAAGTGATACTAATAGTAACCAAATACGTTCTCTCAATACAGGATCCAAACCTACAGTAGGTTCGTCTAAAAAAAATATTCAAAAACTAAAATTTAAAATTCGAATAATCTATTAGAAAAATCAATAATTACCTAATATTAATAATCTTGGCTTATGAATTAAAGCACAAGCAAAACTGATTCGATGTTGTTGTCCACCACTAAGATGATGAATAAGACGTGTTTTTTCAGGTAAATCAAGTAATCCACATAAATGATTGATTTCTCTTCTAATTTTATCATATGGCATAAAGTAGAGTCTGCCAAAGTAAGTCAGTTGTTCTTCAATATTAAAATCGTAAATTAATGCAAGCTCTTGTGGCATATATCCAACGCCAGCACCTACCACACCTGAGTACTTTGATTTAACATCATATCCAAATGCTAGAATTTGGCCTTCAATTGGTTTATATTTACCCAATATAAGCTTTATAAGTGTCGTTTTGCCTAAAAACAAAAATTCATAAAGGATGACATTTAAATTTATTATTATTGAATTAAAATAAAAAAAAAAACAAAAAATATTTACCACAACCACTTGGCCCTAGAAGACCATAAATAGAGCCGATTGAACATGTCAAATTTACATTTTTAAGTACATTTGATGCATTCGTACTATTATTTTTATAGTCGAATGTTACATTTTTCAAATGGATTGCTGGTGGAAAGTTACCATTTATATTCGTAGTTTCTTGATTAATCACTGAATTTAATCTATTTGCAGTTTGATTTTCAATTAATTTTGAGTTGCAATGATTGTTAAATATATTTGGCGTACTTGTCAAAAAAAGATTCGAAGAATTCTTGAACAAATTAGGAGTATTAGTCACGTACTTGTTCTTAATTACATTCGTTTTCATGTGATTTGAAATTAATTTGGCATCTGTAAAATCAATGGCTTTTTTTGGATTTATTAAATATGGTGCACTTTTTGATTTTTGTAGATCATTATTTATACCATTTTTACTGACATTATGTTTAAGCAGAATACTTGGACTATTTTGCACTGACATATGATGATTTAAACCAGTTTTTCTGTTTAGATTATTCATTGATTTACTAAAAGAATTTAAATTTATTTCATGAGGACTTTTATCGTTGACTTTTGAGCTATTCATTTCAAATATCATTATATTTTGAGTATTTAATACAGAGATTATAATTGTAAAAAATTTTGAAAACTTGAGTGACGATGTTTCATTGACTGAGATTAAAGGTAAACTAACAGAAACTTCTAAATTATTTTACTTGTTTGTCCGTGTGTATAAGTAAACCCTGAAAATATTTACAAAAAAAAAGATAACTGCTGTATTAACTAGTTTTGCTTGAACTTGGACCATATATGTGTATTTTTACCAAAAGTTCTAGAAAAATTTTTTAGAGTATATCATAAAGCTAGAACTTCTTTTCCAAGGTATCTTAGATCGGTTATTTGTTTAGAGCCAAAAAGTGTTGCAATGTTAAATGGTAATTTCTATATAGACTGTGGTGTTATACAGGTTTCTTTTCTTTTTTGATTACCTATCATTGAACAAATACTTGGCCTTAAACTTGATCTCATTCTGTGCGTTTAGAAAAAAAACTCTAGTATAAATGGTTGCTCCTTAATTTTTATTTGATATCTTTTTGTTAAAGCAAAAATTGTTTAATTTATATCCAATGTATATTATGAATATTGATATTTTTGGACTTTACAATTTTGATTTGTCAGATTGAACTTGTTCGAAAAAATTTTTACAAATGTCCAATGCATTATTTGTTAAATTAATAAATTTATTTAATAAAAGTTTATTGAGATTAAGAATTGAAAAAAATTTTTGACAAAGAACGTGGTCAATTAAATTGTCATGGTGTTATTATACAAAATTGTAAATTGAAATTTTTAAAAATCCAAAATAAATATTGAAATATAACTATAGGAACGAAAATTAAATCTGACACTGTCATTAAAGGTCATTAGTTAATATAAATTTTAAAAATTCTCAAATCGCGCGTGCAATATTTTAAAATCGAAATGTGCAAATAAAAACTATTCCCACAAAAATTTTGTTTACTTTTTTTATATACCATTGGATTGGCAATAAAATTCAGAAATTTAAGTCGGTGCTTTTTTAATTTTATTTTGTTTACTCATTGTACTTGTTTGGTGAAAAATTGCAAAAGGGTTCAATAAAAATGAGGAAAAGTTCTTATTAATTATGAGATTATTCAATCGAATCTAGTCATAAAATTAGCGCAATAAATGTGATTTTAATGAGCTTCTGCATTAGCATGAATTAAAACTGATGAATGCTAATCGTTTTATTAGAAATTAAATTTTAGAGTGCGTACTGATTAGTTTTTACTTAATTAGTTTTGGCTCATTTGAAAAGAAAAACGAATTCATTGAGTTTTTTTTTATGCGCGCTTAGTTTTGTTTTAATTCCGAAAAATTGAAATTTGAATTATTGATGGAAAAATTTGACTTGAAAGATCAAAACAATTTGACAAAAGATAATATTCGGGTAAATACACTCGAAAGTTCTTTAGCTGACAAATATGATAGTGCAGCAGAAAGTCAAACATCTGATCAATCAGATGATCAAGAAAATGTCAAAGAAAGCGATCTAATTAATGAAGCCGATTTAAAATTAGGAAATTTGTCAATTAATGGCCACGCTACAGCTGTTATAAATATAAATTCGACTAATTTGCAATTTCGAAATAAAACATCTATAAATGAAAAAATAAATTTAGTTAATTCAAAAAATAGCTTGGAGTCTAGTGATGTTCAAGGACAAGGACGAAAAAGCAATAGTGAAATACTAATTGCTCATACAAAAGAACGTATAACTCAAAAGTTTGATTTACTTGAAAGAGAAACTGGATTAAAACTTAAAAAAAGTGGCTTCGAATTCGTCAATAGCCAAGAAACTTTGTCTAGCAATAATGAATTTAATTCTAGTCAAGAACTTTATGCAAACTCACAAGATTCAGAAAGCCTCTCGTCGTTTAAAGTAAAACATCGAAAAATTTCTGCTGGTCAAGTAAATTATCAATCAATAATTATTAGATCCACGGTTTAATTTTTAATTTCTTTTTTTTATCAAACAATAAAGGTTGAAGAGCAGTCTACAATTAGGATTGAATCCGAATTGAGAAAAGCACAAAAAGATTTGAAATTAAGAGATGAAGAGATTGCAAAATTATCTCGAATTAGACGAGAGGTTGAATTAGAACTTGAAGATTTGACAGCTAGTCTTTTTGAGGAAGCCAACAAAATGGTTCAAGAAGCTAAACATCAAAAAAGTAAGTCAGATAAGGCACTTGAAGAGGCCACTATGAAAAATGATGTCTTACAAGCTGAAGTAAAAGCGCTTAAAGTTCTCGTTCGTAATTCAATTCCAAGTTCAGTCGGTATTCCAAATCGTCAAGACAGCTTCAAATCAACAAAATTAGCTTCTTCACTACAAAGCAATAGCTTTGATCTGATCAAAAATCAATTTACACCTAAACTTATCAAATCACCTAAAAATAGTATACGTGCGATGATTAATCGAACATCGATACCTTTTCATAGCAAACATATTGCGGGCAAAACAAGTTTACCAAAGCTTGTGAAATCTGAGAAACGATCTTGTAAGAAGTCGCCATCAAATTATGAATTAACAAGTGATGCGTCTAAGAATTTGAGCGAACAAAATGAATCTCATTTAATTTCTCAAAAAGTGAAAGAGGAGACTAATCAATGTATAAATGATCTGAAAAAATTTGGCGAAATTGATCCAATTTATTACGAAGAATTTTTGAAATGGAGAAAGTGTCCTGTGTTACATAAGGAAGGTGAATTTATGATACGTATTTATAAAGAAGAAATCGAAACTACAATGAATTTTAAGAATCAGAAATTGACAAATCAAGTCCTCGAAGCAATAAAAGAAAATAATATAACTATCGAATCAAATAATGATAGATCAAGTTTTCAAAAGTAAGTAAACTTAAACAATTTCTTCATTAATCACTGATCGATTTTTCGTGCTTATGCGCAGAAAATGTGCTTTGCTTGATATACCTCGTGTTTGCAATTATCGAATGAAAGTAAACGATGAATGGCACAATATTTCTCAGTTATGTCGAGATAGGACTAGTGCATGCTGTGATCTCTTTTGCTATTTAAGATACATACAGCAAGGACTAGTTAAAAGTGGTTGTAAGTTTATTTTGTTTGTAATATTAATAAGATTTCCATTTTTTTTTAATTAATATCTAAGTAAAAATCTAAACTAATCATGTTTATTTTAAAAATGCTTTATTTTTATTATAGTGACTGAAGTTTATTGGGAAATATGTAGAAGGAGAAGAAATTTAATTTTGTCTAAACTAGGCTTCAATGCGTTATGATCTGCGAGAATTGTATATATAACCTGATTGATTGAGTATTGCAAAAAAATTCTTTTTAGAAATAAATTTTTTTTCACCATTTATCGTCTTGCAACAACTCCAATCATTAATCAATTTAGAATATAAGCGAGAAGTTTAACTCTTTTTTTTTTGTTCGAACAAATCAAAAATACTTAATTTATTTAAAAAGGGTTACAATTTTTGTGTAACTATTTAGGGATATCATAAGTTGGAGAACATACAAGTCCACAATCTCACTCAGATATTGACATTAAAAATTTAGAATAAATTGCTCGGATAGGCTTTTTGAAAATATTTCAAAACTTAGCTCAATTTTTTTTATTAGTAATTAAATTCGAAGTATGCTTGTTAGTTATTTATTATTTTTTTTTTTTTTTTTTGCTGCTTACTTGCGATAGTTTGATCAGTTTTTATTTGCAGACGAAATTATTTTGAAATCTTGAAAACAAGTGTCATAATGTAGATAGCTTTTAATTTGGGAAGATTTTGTTTGGATAAATTCATTAGTCTATCTATTTTCGTAAAAAAGAAAATCAAAAGTTGGTAAATCAAAGAAATTCTTATTGATTTATCTAATTTAATGTCTTTATACAATCAATGCAATGAATTTAAATTTTAAAATTTTGACAAATTTTTCAGTTATCTTCACCATTTTAGAGATAATTCTTTCAAGTCATCTTTTACAAGTGACTGAATCACATTGCATTTATTGAATCTTCTTTTTTTAATTGCATGTAATTTTTCTTGTATTTTTATTTATTTACGAATTATTTTATTTTTTGAAAAAAAAAAATATCATTCCACAAATTTAAAGTTGCAATATATCTATTTATAAATAATCTCCTCAGTTAAACATTTCAGAACAAATTTTGTCGATTAATTCTGTATCTAAAAAATATGTGAATTACACAGTTTTAAGATTTTGCCTCATTCAATAAGAATAAAACAAATTTTTTTTTATCATTAAACATTTGTTGTTATCTTATAAGTCTTTGTATCTAAGTAATTTTACTTCGCATAGATTAATATATTGGTTTCTGCTTCAGTTCATTACTTCTATATATTCTTCTGTCTTAATTATTTTAAAATTACTGTTATTCACATTTTCGAATGATTCATTTTTGATTTTTTGTTTTCTGAACATTTCAGTTTCTTTTAATAAATTTTGATATGGTTTCATTATTTTCTCAGTTTCATCATGCTCTAAATTATACAGCTCTTTTGCTAATACTTTTATTGATTTACATTTGAGCGAATGTTCGAATATATTCTTTGTACAGGTGCCCCCCATAATTGTTGGTATGTTTTCTTCAATAATATAATTTGTTAAATTCTTGCGATTTATAAAGCGTATTAATTTTCTATTGTTATCTGGCAAAAGTGACAGCACAAATTTCTGAATAGCATTTAATATCCATGGAACGTCAAGCACGATTGCGTATCGAACGCTTAATGGGAAGTAACTATGCAGAAGATCGATAAGAAAGTGAATTAGACTCAAATTAACGTTGCAGAATCCTATATCCATGCAATCGAAAACTAAAGTCCAACATTGTAAACGTTCACATCTTCTTTCTATCTTGTTAATTGTATAAGCTAGAAATTGCATTTGATGAAGATCAAGCATTTTAACTTTCCTCACAGTTTTTACCCTTACATAAACACAAGGAAATCCGAAACGATCTTGACCACACTCAAATAAACCGGCCAAATTAAAAAATTCTTCAGGAAAACTTTCTTCAGTAAGATCATGAAGATTAAACGATTTCCTCCATTTTAAACCAGTTTTCAATGCTTCTAAACTTGCTTGGACATTGTTTTCACCGGCAATCAAAAATCTGATCAAGGAAGAAAAGTTATTTTTCTTCATTGATATTGATTTCAAATATTTAATTTTTGATTTTATTCATTTCAAAGAAAAAATTAATAAAAATAATTCTTAGCAAGAAATACTAATCAATAAATTTTTTTAAATATTTATTTGAATTTATTAGATAGGTACTTTTTTTGTCGTTGTTCTTTTTTTCATCGTTCTAAACCATGAAATTTTCAGATCAAAATACTTTGGTCAAATGAAGAAATCACTATAAAATTTATTTTATCCACTAAATTCTATTTTATTTTATTTTCTTCACACTTACCTAACCGCGTGTAAATCAGAGTTCTTTAAATGATCTAGATCGCGATTATCATAGAGGTCTGGATTTTTTTCGTATTCTTCAAAAAATAGTTTTTTTAGCTGTTCAATTTTTTCTTGCTCAACGGTAGTATCGAATTCTTGAGGAATTTCTATTGTCTTCATTTTTTAGTTTGAGAACTTTGGAAATTTTATAAAATTTTTTTTTTTTCTTGAAATTTTTCGCAATTTTAAATTTTCACTTGAATAAACATAATATTCGAATATTTATTTCCTACTGGATAGATAAGTTGAATAAGAGAAAATGATGAAATTATTGCTAAAGTTTGGTTTCAAGAGACAAATTTTTTTTTTTGTACATTTTAAATTGTTTAGAGTATTATCGTTACCGCAAAACAAAAAATTTCATAAATAAAAAAAAAATTATTAAGATACGATAGTTTATAAAATAACTTATTAAAGATTAATTAAAAATAAATTACCAAAAAACAACTACACAAATAGTGAAACAACTATTGCTTGGGTAGAAAAGTGTAGGATGTCTGTAAACTTGAAAAGTTACCACTTGTAAATAATTTATGAAAATACAAAAAAGTGTTAAGTTTGATTAAGGATAACATTTCCAAATTTATATAAATCGTAAAATATTATATAAAATTTTTATAAATATTTTGTCGAAAATGAATGCGAAGAAATTTGTTCGTTCATAAAGTAAAAAAAAATTTAAGACAGAAGTCTTGAATTAAAATTGAAAAAAATCTTTGATTCAAAGGAATAAAACAAATAAAGAAATTGAAAACGAAAATAAAAAAAATTTTTTCACAAATTTCACGAATTTTCTAGACAAGTCAAAAAAAAGAAAAAAAATTAATACCAATTTATAAAAGCCTAGTCTACCGTAAATTAGATTTCTATATTTTGGAAAGGTAATAGTCGAAAGATAGATTCGTAAAAAAAGTTCGAATCCAATGATCATGGATTAAATGATTGACGAGGGAGGGAAAGATTAAGTACACGAACTTAGAAATAAAATAAAAAAACATTAAATCATGTATTGAATTCTGAAAATAATTTTTTTGTGTTTCTATAGGGTAATCTAAATGTGAAATTTATTATACAAAAATAGTAACAAAAAAATTAAAAATTTATTTTTATTGATCAACAAAAAACAATTCAAGAGAGTAGGAATGTTTTTAATAACCTTGACATTAATTTAGTTCATAATTAGATAACTTACAAATTTTAGACCATCATTTTTTTATTACACGACTTTTCGATGTGAGTGAACTTTTGTTTTTTATATATTGCTATTTTTTTTTATCACTAGAATAAAGTATTTTTTTCCACGTACTTTTTCATTAGCACAATAATTTTAAATTTTTATTTAGCATCATTTTTCTTATTCGATTCAATGTCTGTTTAGCATAATATTTAAAATATACTTAAATTTTGTTCACAATTTTGAAGATTACTTTTACGTTCGTTGTATTTTTATGAATTCTCATAAAGCGAAACCATGAAACTGTGTTGAGAATGTTAGGTGCAGAGAACCACTAGAGTTCTGTAAATTTTTCTGTTAAATACAAACTAAAAAAACTTGTTAAGATTCTCAAAACTGAACTGTGCAAAAATTCTCAACTCCAAACTAGATTTCAGAAAATAATAATATAGTATAGAAGATGAATCAAGTTTAAGTTCAAGTATGGATTGGGTTCGGTCAACGTACTTTCACTCTCTTCAAGAGCACAAAATTTTTTTCTAAAATATTTTTCATATTTTTTTAGTACTTTTTAAAAAATAATTTTAGAAAATTTTACCAAATACTTAAGATTTACGTTTACGTGACTTTTGTGAAAAATTGGCCAATAAATTCATTTCATTGAATTTTGAGCCCGAATATATTTGATTTGAGAAGCTGGTCTGTACGAGCACGGTTTGAAAGAATTTAGTTTCTTTGTTGTCGCAAATAGAAACAATGAAAAAATATAATATTCAATAATTTTCATAAAGTTTGAGTAAATAAATGTTTTTTGGAATATTATATTATTTGAATCATTTGATAAGTGCCAATCTATGTCATGAAATTTTATCATACTAAAATAAAAAATTACACTTATTTTTTATTCGAAAAAGTATCGAATACATCTGTTTTTGTCTATTTTATATTTGAAACTTATGAAGTGCAAATCAATAATTTCATATTTTATGAAATATATAAAAAAATGTGAACTTTTATAAAAAAGTGAAAAAATCTAAATTTTTTTCAATTGTAAATTTGTAATTCATAAATTTATAACGATATTATAATTTTCCA